>CAWUFW010027095.1:0-28973 GCA_963921515.1 Calotriton arnoldi | reverse complement strand
AGAACAACTAGAGCGCTAACAGTCTTACTTATGACAAAATTATGGCACACCTGAAGACATCTTGATTGGAATAAACTGGTAACTCTTAAAACATTTAATTTAAAAGGAACAAAATGAGGGGATTCATTTTGTCATAGAAATTATGGTTAGTGCTGTAGAAAGAAAAATTAGGACATGTTTTAAGTGAGATCTCAAATTTCTTCCTGTTATATTTCAACAGGAGCAGCCTGTCAGTTGATGCCTTTGTGTTCTACTGCAGCTTCCCAGAGTGTTCTAAAGAACAACTAGAGCCCTAACAGTCTTACTTATGACAAAAGTATGGCACACCTGAAGCCATCTTGATTGGAATAAACTGGTAACACTGAAAACATTTAATTTAAAAAGGAACAAAATGAGGGGTTCATTTTGCCATAAAAGTTATGGTTAGTGCTGCAGAAAGAAAATTTAGGGCATGTTTTAAGTGAGATCTCAAATCCTCTTCTATTTCATTAGAAAATTCTGACATGCAGACTGAAACAATCACTTTCAATACCAGCAGTAGACTTCCAGTTAACTCCCTGGTGAGCAGTAGCTTTACTACAGGGATCTAATGAACAACTAGAGTGCTAACATTCTGAATTTATGGCAAATGTGTGACACATCTGAATGCCTTCTTGATGAAATCAAAGTAAAAAACTGAAAGCATTTCCTACTGAGGAGACTGCAGTAAATGACGAAATTAGGAAACTTCATAACAAATAAGGGGTCGATTCCGATTCGGGCCGGAAAAAGCACCGACCGACTCGGATCCGGAAAAAATACCGACCGACACGTACCCGTGGCGCCCGACACGCCAAGTACGATGCAAGGCGCGAAAAATCCGACCGACACGTAACAAAACCAAGTCGACCGACCGAGCCGCACGGAAAATAGCAATCCGGCCGGAAAAACACGCGAATCCAACCGACCGACACGCACCCGGAACAAATCCGACCGAAACGTACACGCCAACTCCAAACCGCAAAGTACGATGCAAGGCGCGAAACCACGACCGAGTCGGACGGAGGACAAGCCGTACGACCGACACGCATACAAAACCGAGCCGAAGCAACACAAAACACCGCGACCAGCAGCGTACGCAGCATAGAAAACTGCACAAACACAGCGTGAGCGAAGCGGAAAACACCGTACGAGACCAATGCAGGGTCCGACTCGGTCACAAGAACGTTTCCAACATACACAAACAACACAAAGGAAAAATCACCCAAAAAAGGCCAAACAAGCAATTACCAAGCCAATAAATACTGGGGGGGTGGGGACAGAGAACAAAGACACACCCACAACTCCACCTATATAAAGGACACAAATCACTACCATGAGCCTTTGCAAATGCCATTCCACTGCCAGCACCCAAGAGAAAGCAACCACACACCCACAGCTCATCCCTCACACAAGCCACACACCAGCAGCACACCAACAAATACCTACCTCACATACACCCAGCAAAACACACACTCACACACCCTCACCTGCACACCACACACACATCACTCACCATCACCACCCATCACCATGCCCCCAAGAAGAATCACAAGTTCCTAGATTGTGAATTGGAAGTCCTGGTAGACGAGATCCTCAGGGTAGAGCCACAGCTGTTTGGCGCACTGGTCCAACAGACCCCCATCTCCCAGAAAACCAAGATGTGGGAGAGGATCATCAACAGGGTGAACGCACAATCACCATGTCTGCGCACAAAGACCGACATCCAGAACAGGTGGTATGACGTGCGCAGGAGGGTCCGGGAGCTGCTCATGAAAGACTACCTCATCAGCCAATACACCGGCAGTGGCCCTCCTGCCAAGCCAGTATACCTCAGGCCCTGGGAGGAGAAGGTGCGGGCCATCCTTCCGCCAGTGAGCGTATATGGACTAGAGAACATCCCAGAGCCTGGTGAGTACACAACAAATGTACACAATATACTGCCACAAAACACACACACATCACTGTCAAGGGGAGAGTCAAACCATGCACTCATAGCAATCACACAGCAACCAGAACAGAATCATCCCAAAATGTGTATGTCAGTCAGAGAAACACAACACATGCCATCAAAAAGTCACATCCAACTGTGCCAACACATGTACAAACACAACCACAACTACAGCTAGGCAGTGGCACAAATAGAACTAACAAACACATCCACACATGTAGCCACCACAACAACACCAACACACAGTGAAGACCACTCAAAGGAAGGGATTCTGTGTATGCTGGCCAAGTCAGTGTAGCCAATAGCATCATGGGAGTCGCAGTCACACATATTGCCCGCCCCAAAACTGTCCCATCAACACCACCATGAACCATGCTCACATCACAGGGAGTGGAGAAGGACTCACAAGATGGCTGACACTGGCTACTGCTGTGGGGAGCACAAGGCCCTGCTGCCAACTGTGCACCAACAAACAGCAGGAAACCACTGACTGACATCCTGAGAGACAACTTCCACTCCCTGCAATGCAAGCACGTTCCATGGTGGGATATCTGGCTGGCTGGGTGGGAAGGGGGACTTGCAGCACTGACTATAGTCACCAGCACCTCCCCTCACACCCTCCCCAACACAAACTCCACAGTACCCACCTGGTAGAATGCAATGCCCTCCATCCTAACACAAGATCCCACAAAGCACCACCACCCTGGGTTATGTTGTGTGAAGCACAGGGACACTCTTGGGACTCTTAGCCAAACAACTGCCAGGACAACACTCCCAGCCATCCTGTCAGCACAGCCAGCCCACCCCACAGGGAAGCAGAGTCAAAAGGAAGGAAGCATGGGCATGCTGGGAAGGGGGTGGAGGCAATAGCATGATGGGAGTCGTAGTCACAGACATTGCTCAGCCTCACAACTGGCCCATCAACACCACCCTGAACCATGCTCACATCACAGGGAGTGGAGAAGGACTCACAAGATGGCTGACACTGGCTACTGCTGTGGGGAGCACAAGGCCCTGCTGCCAACTGTGCACCAACAAACAGCAGGAAACCACTGACTGACATCCTGAGAGACAACTTCCACTCCCTGCAATGCAAGCACGTTCCATGGTGGGATATCTGGCTGGCTGGGTGGGAAGGGGGACTTGCAGCACTGACTGTAGTCACCAGCACCTCCCCTCACACCCTCCCCAACACAAACTCCACAGTACCCACCTGGTAGAATGCAATGCCCTCCATCCTAACACAAGATCCCACAAAGCACCACCACCCTGGGTTATGTTGTGTGAAGCACAGGGACACTCTTGGGACTCTTAGCCAAACAACTGCCAGGACAACACTCCCAGCCATCCTGTCAGCACAGCCAGCCCACCCCACAGGGAAGCAGAGTCAAAGGAAGGAAGCATGGGCATGCTGGGAAGGGGGTGGAGGCAATAGCATGATGGGAGTCGTAGTCACAGACATTGCTCAGCCTCACAACTGGCCCATCAACACCACCCTGAACCATGCTCACATCACAGGGAGTGGAGAAGGACTCACAAGATGGCTGACACTGGCTACTGCTGTGGGGAGCACAAGGCCCTGCTGCCAACTGTGCACCAACAAACAGCAGGACACCACTGACTGACATCCTGAGAGACAACTTCCACTCCCTGCAATGCAAGCACGTTCCATGGTGGGATATCTGGCTGGCTGGGTGGGAAGGGGGACTTGCAGCACTGACTATAGTCACCAGCACCTCCCTCACACCCTCCCCAACACAAACTCCACAGTACCCACCTGGTAGAATGCAATGCCCTCCATCCTAACACAAGATCCCACAAAGCACCACCACCCTGGGTTATGTTGTGTGAAGCACAGGGACACTCTTGGGACTCTTAGCCAAACAACTGCCAGGACAACACTCCCAGCCATCCTGTCAGCACAGCCAGCCCAACCCACAGGGAAGCAGAGTCAAAAGGAAGGAAGCATGGGCATGCTGGGAAGGGGGAGGAGGCAATAGCATGATGGGAGTCGTACTCACAGCCCTACATCCCCCACCACATGGCCCAGCAAGCTCACACTCACGCATGCACATCCCACAGAGAGTGGAAAGGCCCATAAAAGATGTCTGACACTGTTGCTGTGTCGTGGGGAGCACAAGGGCATGCTGGGTACTGCACACCAACCAACAGCAGGACACCACTGTCAGCCATCTTGCCATTGCCCTCACACCCACACCCACTGAACTCCACACAAAAGCAAGTAAGTATGGGAATGCTGGCAAGTGGGGTGGAGGCAATGGCATGATGGGAGTCGTAGTCACAGACATAGCTCACCCCCACAACTGTCCCATCAACACCACCCTGAACCATGCTCACATCACAGGGAGTGGAGAAGGACTCACAAGATGGCTGACACTGGCTACTGCTGTGGGGAGCACAAGGCCCTGCTGCCAACTGTGCACCAACAAACAGCAGGACACCACTGACTGACATCCTGAGAGACAACTTCCACTCCCTGCAACGCAAGCACGTTCCATGGTGGGATAACTGACTGGCTGGCTGGGTGGGAAGGAGGTGTGGCTGTCAACCAAACACAAGCAATGCAGACCATGTTCACACCCCAGAAAATACATAGAAATGCCCAAATAATGCAGGACAATGTGCCACACCAATATCAACCACTGACTGTGACGACTTAGGACAATGCAATGTACAGGCCCGCACCCAGAGGCACAGTCACAACTGTCATGTGTGTCAACCACTGATGCCTGCAGAAACATGACATACATTGTTTGTGTCTCCCAAAAACAGGTGATGATGGGGACACAGCAGCAGGCGCTGAGGAGTCCCAGTCCCAGGCTCAAGAGGATGCCGAGCTCACTGGCGTCGTACAGCCTCTGTCCTCCTCGGACGATGAACAACCTGGCACATCCGGTGCAAGTCAACATGCAGCACCAGCAGGACCACCAGCTGCAGCACCAGCAGGACCACCAGCTGCACTCCCTGCACCCACCCCTACAACGACTGTCACCACGAATACCATCCCTGCCGACATGGACAGAATAAGGAGCAACACCAGCGCAGTGACCCTGGACCAACCTGGGGCCATGGACACCACCACCACCACCAACCCCCAAGGTGGACCAGGGTTATCTGTGCGTGCAACTGCACACACTGCACATGTCAGCAGGGGTGGTGGGAGGGGTGGGAGACAGAGGTCGCTGCTTGCAGGCGTTGCTGGTGTGCATGACGACCCACAACTGGTACGCATAGCTGATGCGTACCAGTCCAGCACCGGAGAGCTCAGCCAGGTAGTGGGGATCCTCAGAGACATCAAACAGCAGCAGGCTGCCCATCATGCCCGCTTGGACTCCCACATGTCCCACGTGGAGTCACACATGTCCCGTGTGGACTCACACATGTCCCGCGTGGAGTCCAAGTGGGATGTACTGCATGAGATGACGGCGGTGCACAGGGACATTTTACAATGCCTCCGCCAGATGAACAGCAACCAGTCCACACCTCCCTGTGTGCCAACAACATCTGGTGCCGAACAAACTGCAACTGCCACAGGGAGGGAGGAGGACTCTGGCGGAGAGTCCCCTGCACCGCAGCAGCCTGCACTTGAGGGCCCCCCAAGAAGAGGGGTCGTCCGAGGAGGGAAAAGTGAGAGGCCGATGGCCAAGCGCAACTCCCAGGAAGCCTGAACCTGTTCTGGATGTTCGCCTTTGTGCACAGACTGTTCACCCTGTTGGCGGCAACACTACTCCCACACATTGCATGGGGAGTACAAGTTGGACCAATGTGTCAGACAACTGTGGCCCCGATACTGGGGATCCTGTCTACCCGGACTTTCAATTCACCTAGGAACTTGGGATTGCAAGATTCATGTACAGCACAACCAATCCTATGCACTATTAACACAAATGTATCACAATAAACACACTAATACACCATACTTGCCTCTGTCGTGATTCCAACATGGGTGCTGTTATGGGGATGATGAACTGCAAAATTACACTGTGTATGCGAACTGCAACAGCAAGGACAACACAGGCATGTGAGTAAAGGCAACGTGACACATATGAGGGAGACACACCACCAGGGCTACACAACACATACACACCTAGGCCATCTGACTCATTGCCTACACTGATGTTGCCAGGGAAGACGGTGCAATGCACAGACACCACACCCATTCCCAGTTGTAGTCAAGTAGCCCACAGGTGCAGTAAGCAAATGGCAGTCAAATGTGTGACCACAGACAACGCACATCACTAAGTGAAGCACAGGTTTATTACACAGTAGCAACATGCCGTAACCACTACAGATGCAAGGTAACCCCACCTGGTAGCGGGCACACAGTCAACAACTGTAGACGGAAGGAAGTCCATGGGTGTGGCGCACATCACCTGTAGGGACACAACAGCTACCAGCCTGGATGTGCAATCACGTCGTCGGTGGACACAGTTGACCAAGCGAATCTGAAAGTACCCTGTGAAGGACAGAAATGACACACAGTCAAAAGCAATGCAGTACAGGACAGAACAGCAAAACTCATGCACAATACATGTTACAAGATACCCACCCAGAACCAAGTTAGCATGTCAACACTGTTGGGGAGTACAGCCCACCTGTAACCACACATCGCAACACACATCCAGTCAAGTAGCCCATGGACGCACTCCAACAGCGCCAGAGCCCCACCCACACATTATGCCAACTCACATCATTCACATGACACCTCAGGATACTCACATTCAGCTAAAGAAGTTGGTGATGAGCTGTGTGCGGACATCACCATCACCATCATCATCATCATCGTCACTGGCATCGTGGTCCAGGCCAGGATCCTCCACAGGTGGCAGATGTTGGTCATCGTCATCCTGGATGAGAGGCAACTCCTTCCGCACTGCCAGGTTGTGTAGCATGCAGCAGACGATGATAATCTTGCACACTTTCGCAGGGGCATATGGGAGGGACCCTCCGGTCTTGTCCAGGCAGCGGAGCGGCTCTTCAGGAGACCAAAGGTCCGCTCAATCACTCTCCTGGTCCGACCATGTGCCTCATTGTAGCGCATCTGGGCAGGTGTCACAGGGTTCCTGAGGGTGTCAGCAACCACGGCATGTTGGGGTATCCCGAGTCACCTACGGACAGACAAGTGCACATCAGCTGACTTGGAAAAGTGGGCGGAATACTACAGATCAGATCACACACAATGGCACAAAGTCAGTACACACCGACAAGCCAGGCACGCTGGTTCTGCATCTGTGCCATCATCCTGGGGATGCGACTACTCCTCATCACAAAGGCATCGTGTGCTGAACCAGGGAAACGGGCACACACGTGTGTGATGGTCATGTCTGCAAGACACACCACCAGTGCATTGACCGAGTGGTAGTGCTTGCGGTTCCTGTAGGCCTGCTCCTGGGCCTGTGGTGGTACCAAAGCCACATGTGTCCCATCAATGGATCCAATTACATGCGGCATCCTCCCCAGGGCATAAAAGTCACTCTTCACGTCAGTGAGTCGTCGCAGTCTAGGGAAATAGATGTACCGGTTCAGGAAGAGCAACATTGCCGCCAAAACATCGCGGAGCACACGGCTGAACATGGTCTGTGACATCCCACCAGCAGACGCCACAGTATGTTGGAAGGTACCGGTGGCAAAGAAGCGTAGGGCTGCCATCACCTTCACCTTGGGGGTCAGCGCTGTAGGATACGGCCGGCCAGGCTGCAAATGTGGGGACAACTGCACTGCCAAATCCTCAATCAGCTGCCTGGTGAAGCGGTACCGTCGGATGCTGTCCCGTTCCACCATCGTTGCCAGGTCTGGGAATGGCCGATGGACAGCAGGATGCCCTGCAGTGCAGAGGAGAAGTAAGCAAGATCGTCAGTCACCCCACATATGCGGCATTGAACACACTCAAGATCCCAACATACATCATCATGAGGCACAACTACATGAAGTGTGCAGTACCGGAAGGACATGTATGGTACATACATGGCCAACATCTGTCAACACGGTCCTACAGGTGGCATCAATTTGTCCCAGGTTGGCCCATTGGATATCATGATGCTGTGTCACAGTCACCCCCACAGTGACATGTGAGGACAGATGTGCCCCAGGCACCACAGCTCAACGACAGGTACATTCCCAGGGACCCTGTAATGCCACATGGACACTGGCATCACCTGGAGTATCATGTGTACACCACAGCAAAACAAACATGACCCCCACAGGTAGTGGGCACACTTGCCATGGCAGGACAGACATGGACGTCTGTGACACACACGCACAACATCAGAGTCCATGCACACACAACGTGGATGTGGAGACTGTCTCCCATTGTGCACATGAAATCAGAGACATTGTAAACACTACATGCACAAAGACTGTGGAGGGCCATCACTATTGTGCCACTGGGACACCCTGGCTCAAACATACCGTCCCACATGGGACTCACGGGGTATGTGACATGACATACACAAACACCACTGTGAAATGTGACCATGACACATGCACAGATATGAACAGTTGCACATCACAGTGGTCACGTACACGTAACACCCAGGATCCTGTCCCCATGAACACGTGCACAGCCTGGGGGTGGCTGCCCACAGGTGACACCCACAGGACAACATGTACACCAACATACACACAATAGGAAATGCAGCCTTACATGCCTTATGATAAGGTTTGGACAGGCTGTCGTGATGTAGGTGTGCCCCTCACTCCTGGGAGCTATCTGTGGCTGGCATATGTCCATCTGAGACAGGCATGCTGACCTATGCCAGTCACATGTACAGTGATGCGTTGTACCGCAATGGACCGATCGGTGCCTCCGGCGGGCCCATTGCCTTCAATGTGTGCGGGTACGCGTTGTACCCCTGTGCGCGTTGTACCGCAATGGACCGATCGGTGCCTCCGGCCGGCCCATTGCCTTCAATGTGTGCGGGTGCGCGTTGTACCCCTGTGCGCGTTGTACCGCAATGGACCGATCGGTGCCTCCGGCCGGCCCATTGCCTTCAATGTGTGTGAGTGCAGCGTTGTACCCCTGTGCGCGTTGTACCGCAATGGACCGATCGGTGCCTCCGGCCCGGCCCATTGCCTTCAATGTGTGCGGGTACACGTTGTACCCCTGTGCGCGTTGTACCGCAATGGACCGATCGGTGCCTCCGGCCGGCCCATTGCCTTCAATGTGTGCGGGTGCGTGTTGTACCCCTGTGCGCGTTGTACCGCAATGGACCGATCGGTGCCTCCGGCCGGCCCATTGCCTTCAATGTGTGCGGGTACGCGTTGTACCCCTGTGCGCGTTAGTACCGCAATGGACCGATCGGTGCCTCCGGCCGGCCCATTGCCTTCAATGTGTGCGGAGTACGCGTTGTACCCCTGTGCGCGTTGTACCGCAATGGACCGTCGGTGCCTCCGGCCGGCCCATTGCCTTCAATGTGCGCGGTGCGCGTTGTACCCCTGTGCGCGTTGATACCGCAATGGACCGATCGGTGCCTCCGGCCGGCCCATTGCCTTCAATGTGTGCGGGTGCGCGTTGTACCCCTGTGCGCGTTGTACCGCAATGGACCGATCGGTGCCTCCGGCCGGCCCATTGCCTTCAATGTGTGCGGAGTACGCGTTGTACCCCTGTACGCGTTGTACCGCAATGGACCGATCGGTGCCTCCGGCCAGCCCATTGCCTTCAATGTGTGCGGGTGCGCGTTGTACCCCTGTGCGCGTTGTACCGCAATGGACCGATCGGTGCCTCCGGCCCGGCCCATTGCCTTCAATGTGTGCGGGTACGCGTTGTACCCCTGTGCGCGTTGTACCGCAATGGACCGATCGGTGCCTCCGGCCGGCCCATTGCCTTCAATGTGTGCGGGTACGCGTTGTACCCCTGTGCGCGTTGTACCGCAATGGACCGATCGGTGCCTCCGGCCGGCCCATTGCCTTCAATGTGTGCGGGTACGCGTTGTACCCCTGTGCGCGTTGTACCGCAATGGACCGATCGGTGCCTCCGGCCGGCCCATTGCCTTCAATGTGTGCGGGTACGCGTTGTACCCCTGTGCGCGTTGTACCGCAATGGACCGATCGGTGCCTCCGGCCGGACCATTGCCTTCAATGTGTGCGGGTACGCGTTGTACCCCTGTGCGCGTTGTACCGCAATGGACCGATCGGTGCCTCCGGCCGGCCCATTGCCTTCAATGTGTGCGGGTACGCGTTGTACCCCTGTGCGCGTTGTACCGCAATGGACCGATCGGTGCCTCCGGCCGGCCCATTGCCTTCAATGTGTGCGGGTACGCGTTGTACCCCTGTGCGCGTTGTACCGCAATGGACCGATCGGTGCGCGCCCATTGACAATGGGCTTGCCTGGCAACGGACGCGTTTTCGAATTTCGAACGAGTCGGTTGCTGGGAATTCATTTGGTCACCCACAACAATGTTGCAAAATCATGTATGTCATGAAGTTGAAGATTTGAAGGATGCTGTGGGCGTGTTTTGGTGCTGCTATTCCATGGATTGGCCAGATTCAGAAGATGCAAACGACTTGGACCTATCACTTTGGACACAATGGACAGGATCTGCCTCTCCAGCACATATATATTGCTGGCTGTTCCCCTGAGAGCCCACTTGCCTGCACTACATGCTCCAGGACGACATCTGCCACTGCACTGCTGCTGTCTCTGCCCCTCTGGACCCTGCAATGGCACGTACTGTGGAGAGAGCCCCAGCCTTCAGCCTTGAGGAGAACCAGGCCCTGCTGGACAGCCTACTTCCACAGTACAGCAAGCTGTATGGGACACCAGGGGAGCAGGTGAGTGTCCTGTGCACTGCCTTTCTGAATGTGCATTTTGTCTGACTAGCAAGGCTGAGAGTCTGCACGCCACTGGCTAGCAGGCTCACTGAGTAGTTGTCACCCCCATAGTGTGTAGTGACTTGCACTGGACAGGTATGGTGCAGTGACAGTGCTTCTGAACAGGGTTTTACTCCCCATGCAATGATACCATGTAGTGACTTCTGGAAAACTGTCCATGGGCAGCCGTGCACTGCCTGTGTACACCATGTGCCCCTGTGATTGCGACATGTATATGCAACTGTGTCATGCACGGATATGTTGCATGTGTAGTAATGGCCTTATCACTTTGTCATCCTGACAGGCTTCTGCCCATCGGAAGCAGGAGATATGGAAGGACATCGTCCGGGCTGTCCGGTCCGTGGGGGTCTACAAGCGCCGGATCCGCAACTGCCAAAAGAGGTGGCAGGACCTTCGGGGCTGGACTCGGAGGATTGCACGGGTCCAGCTGAAGCTGTCGCCTCCTCGCAGGAGGGGCGGAACACGGACCCTGACCCCCACATGCTCAGGATCCTGGCGGTGGTCTTTCCAGACCTGGATGGGCAGCTGAAGGCCAGAGAGCAGCAAGGAGGGGTGAGTCAAAGACTGCACTGTGTACTCTGTCTAACATGCTATGTGCCCTCCTCGGGCCTGGTTAAACTGCCACAGTACAGCAGTCATGTTGTCCAGGAGCCATGTCCCTCTATTGTGCACTGCCCACTCCTCATCTGATACCCAGGTGTGGCCCTTACATGCAGGGAATTCTGTCACTTAGGACTGTGTCCTTGCAGTTTGCTTGACTCAAGGTGGGAGACAGCATCTGTTTCCCTGACTCTGTGGTGGGCATCATGGGTGGGTCCATTGCTTACACAATGCCTGTATTCTGACATGTATTCAGCGTGTTACTTTGATCTGTGGTCCAATTGCTGAGCTGATCCACCACATGTGGCTGGGGTATCTGGCACACACCCATGCTGCGGGTGGGAACAATGTTTGGGCCCCAGGAGTATGTATATGACGTGTGTCACACATACTTAGCCAGCTGCCTACAGTCCAGGGCTCATCCCTCATTCATGTGGGGCTGGACAGTCATGCCTACTCCAGGCCATACAATACACTCTGTACTCCCACTCCCGTGTATCAGCTGACACATTGTGCGCAGTGATTTGACCCCTCAGGTGTCTGCCTCTGTGTCAGTGTGCTGTGGATTAGTCGCCAGGACTGCTGTGGAGTTTCTTGGTAGGGGCTCAGCATGCCACTGGAGATGTGACCATAGGAGACGATACTTGTGTGACACATAGGTGTCTGATCAGCTGCCCATGCAGACTGGGGCATGTGAATGTGAAGTTCAGGCAGCTGTTCCCCATGCACAGCAGAGTGTGAGGGGCTCAGGTTCAGAGGGTAGTGTCACAGGTCTACCATATGTCCAATAGGTATGACCTGGACAGATGAGGGTTAAGAGGATGTGTTGTGGGGGGATGTACATGTGCACTTGTGCAGCTCCAGGACTTGCATTCCCCATGACCTACTATTGTGACACAGTGCAGAGTGTTGTTGTCTGGCTGCAAAGTCATACATCACTGAGACAGTGATGTATGACTTTGCAGTCATGCCTCCGCCATGGCATGTGTCTACTGATTGGTGAGCCTGCAGGAGAGTGACATGTGCTACATGCACACCATAGTGGCGCTGGCTATCAGGACATGGGTGCATCATGGTGTCTGTCGCTGGTATGCATCACATGCATTTCCTATTTGACTCTGGGCATCCCTTTCATCCGGAAACCTGTACTGACTCAGTGGCAAGAGCTGTGATGTGTGCATGTCCACATGCCACACCGTGTCCTCTGCACTGTCCAACTACTGTGTACTTGGTGCATGTGTCAACACTGGGGTGTTGCAATCCAACAGACACCAGACAGATGGGTGCAAGGCCATGTGGGATGTGAGTGCCATGCTTGGCATCAGACTGACAATTGACTTCTCCTGTTCAATTAGGGCACTTTTAGCAATGTACAACTAATGATGCCAGGGCTTGCTCTGTGATGTGCTGTGCTCACAGTGGTGTGTGCGTTATGTGCAGGTGACTGATGTCTGTCTGTATCCCCATTGTTTGCAGATACATCCACGGCCACGGAAGGGGACAGCTCCACGGACCAGGAGGAGCCAGAGAGCCAGACTGGGTCAGCAGCCGAGGAGTGGTCGGAGGGACCCAGTGGCACGGAGGGCGAGGGGAGCCACACCGAGGAGTCCTCAGCAGCATCCACCTCAGCTGAGGACCAGAGCAACTCGGAGGATGACTCCCTTGTGGAGGCGGGTGTCAGCAGCCACCACACCCCAGCTAGTGTTGCTGTCCCCGCCACCACCAGCACCACCACCGCCCTCCCATCGGCTCCCATTCCCCAGGTCCGTGGAGGCTCCCATGTCCGGGAGCGTGTTTCCTTTGGGCCAGGCACCGCACCCCCTGCCCCTGTGTCCCCTGCTGCCCTGAGTGAGGAGTCTGTGTACCTCCTTCGCCAGCTCCATGTAGGGCAGACAGCCATGCTGAGTGTCCTCCATGCGCACACCGCGCTGTTGACTCAGCTGGTGTCGTTCATGGAGGGCATCTCATCGGGCATGTCTGACCTACAGAGGGGCAATAGGTCCATGGACTCCTCCCTGACGGCAGCAGTGTCCCTCCTCAAACGGTCCCTCACCCCTCCTGCCTCTGCTCCATCCACACTCCCCAGCACCTTACCCGTCCCAAGCACACACACCGGCACAGGCACACACCAGCACACACACATCCAGCACACTGACACACACGCCAATGACAAAACGCACACGCACGCACATTCAGGGGACTGAAGCCAGACTCACAGGGGATGGGGCCCTGGAACACACACACGCATCCACATGCACTGCGCAGTCCTCAGTTCCCTCTCCCTCCAAAGCACCCTCCCTTGCCTCACCTGCAACCCCAAAGTCACAGCAGCTCTTCCTCTGTGACCTCGGCCTCTTCCCCACCGATGAAGCTGCTCCAGCATCCCGGGGGAAGAGGAAGCCCACCCACACGGAGCAGAGTGCCCCTCGCCCCCGGACACCCTCCCCCAGGCGCAGACGGACTGAGGCCCCCACCCGCAAGTCCCCCGGAGTCCTAAGAGCAAGACCCCGCCACCGCCCTGCAGCTCAGGCACAAGGTCTCCGTCCTCCATCCCTCAGGCCCCCACTGCACAGGTGCCCCCCCCACACCCTGCCCCAGGGTCCCCCACCCACAGATAAACCATCCCCAAGAGGATCAGGCCTTCTCCCCTGCCACTTGCTCTCCCAGCACCACACCCCCCGCTGCGCTTGTCTGTGCCACTGATGTGGTGAGGGTGTCCTCCCCCTCTGTCCAACCCACCTTGCCTGTTCCCCATTCTCCTCCCCTGGAGGTAGGCACTGCAGTGGAGTCCACTACCGCCCTGTCTGACTTGGGCACTGCAGTGGCGGACCTGTCCACTCCATCTGCAGGGTCCACTGCAGTTGTGCCGGCACCCACGACATCTGAGTCATGCCCCCAGTTGTGCCGGCACACACCATGTCAGACACCTCCACTGCAGTTGTCAGTGGCTCTCCAGCACCCACCACCCCTTCCCTGACTCCCCCTGGTGAGCCCTGATCCTGTCCCTGCGGTGCCTGGCCTGCCGCCCGGTTGCCCCTCCTAGTGGATTGTCCCTGGTTTTGTGCAGGCATGCGTAGGGTGACATCTGCCAGTGTCACCCTGTTTGAACTTTGACAATGGACTGGCCATTGGCCTTTGCTCTATTTTTTCTGGACGTCGTTTTCAATCAACACATATGCTGAATAAAGCAACTTTCTTTTCTCTAGTGCTCATGCTTCAGATGTACATGTTGTTGGTGCTGCTAACCATGCCCTTGCTGCAGTGATGGTGATATCTGGTCTCATGATTATGAAGTGTTACTGTGCAGGAACCCATGTGGTCCAGGGGAATGTGTCCTATCATGTGGTGTATCCATGTCATCAATAGCAGCATCTGAGGGTGTCATGTGTTCAGTATTTGGCAATGGGTTTCCTACTTACATTAGCAATTTCATATCTGTGGCTTCCACCCCTGCACATCTGTTGTGCCTGCCATCGTTGCATTTGTCTACTTCCCTGACCGTGTTGCCATCTCCACTGGACATGCAGGTTTGGGCATCAATGGGGAAGGACTCATCCGTGTAGTCAGTGCAACATTGCTATACAAGTGTGTTGGATCTGTGCTGATGATTCCGTTGGCACATCCATGACCAGGCTGATGTGATGGGAGCCCTCATTTGGTGCTAATTGTTGATTGTGTGACCAAGTGCTCAGCTGACATGATGGGGCCCTACTGAGGCAACATATGGCACAGCTTTCCTCACACAGGAGTGGAGTCCCCTCATGGCAGTGTGTACACGTGTGACATTGCCTGCGCCCAAGGTGTGTGTTGTATGTGCATGTCTGTGTGTTCACTTCCATTTATCTGCGCATGCTGTGATCCCTAGTGTTGTACCTGTTTGTGATGCTTGCTGACTTGAGCTATGTTCCCCAAAGTCTTCTCCCTGTGTTCTCTGTGATGTGGGTGCATGGCACATTACTGGTCATCAGGGTGTCACCCATAGGTGTGTTTGCTGTCAGGGCTGAGTTTGTGTGCAGACGCAGATGGGTCACAGTCAGGTTTCCCCTTGGCACTTGTTGTTTGCCCCTGTCATGTGATTTTCAGTTCGTGTTATCTTTCAGTGATTGTGACACGTTGTGTGTGTGACTGCTGGCACTCCTCAGGGTCCGGGCTGCAATGTTGGTTGTTGTCTATGTGTGTTCTTTGTGGGTGACCTTGGCTTCTTCATTGGTGTGTGACTGTGGCTGGGATCCCATTGGTTGGTGTGGTATCGCCGTCATGTCCATGTACAGCGTAGTGTGCAGTGTGTCAGACATTCAGGAGTCTTGTTGAGTGGCCATGTGTGATGTGTTTCTGCACCTTGGTTCCCACCCACCACCCTGGAATAGTCATGGGTGCATGTGCAATGTCACCAGTGCATGTGTACTTCACTGCTGCACATTGTTAGAGGTCGAGGGTGTGGTCTTGAGTGTGTGCAGATGGGAGTTGTTGCCCAGCTAGTCCCCTGCCTCCATGTTGGCCTTGGCTTACTGGCCATGCTGATTGATTTGTGCTTGTGTAGGTGTGATGGTAGTTTGTTGCTCAGGACACCTGACTGTGGTTCACAGTGTGAACGACATTTAGCTTTGTCATCACAGTGGGATTTTTATTCAGCCCAGGGTCACCACATTGTGGGGGCCCTGGGGGTGGTGCTGTGGTGTGTCTGTGTCTTGCTGTGTCAGTTGTTGTTCCTACGTGCCTGTGTGACATGTGTGTTTTGTGCTCCCTCTCATCTGACAATGCCTGCTTGCCCACATAGGGGATTTGGATCCATGAGTTACCTTAGTGTGGCAGTGTATGCACATCTGTATGATTGGTATTCAGCTCTCCTCATGTGTTGTGTGGTTGCCTGGGGACACTGGCACCCCCACCCCTCACCTGCTGTGTATGATGACAGTGTTGGTCTGCCTGTTTGTGTTTGTGCATCTGCACCACTGCATTGGCATATCTTGGGTGTGCCATTGGCTGTATGTTGTTTGGTGTGTTTCCCCTGCTGTCCCTGGGACTCCTAGGTCATCGGTCAGCACAGTGATCATGGTTTGTGTGTCCCATTGCTGCCATGGTATGGTATCTGTTCACCTCACATCTGCTGTCTCCACAGGATATCTGCATTTGTGTGCCCATTGGTGCAAATATGTGGTTCTGCATTCTGATGGTCACTTCTGTCATTGTGTCATTGATGACTGTTGACGGTCTCAGCCCCCATGGGTGTTGTTTGTCTGCACATGGCCAAAGGAATGTCTCATTTGCACTGCAGTATTTGGCTCCCCCAATTTATGTTGCAATGGGACACATACACTACTTTGCCACAGATGAGTTTTTGGTTCTGTGACCAGGAATGATCCATGCAGTTTGGCAGTTGCAGCTCTTTCTTTGTCAACAATTACCTTTTGGTCACTGTGATGATGGGGGTGTAGACCCCATTGCCACAATGGTCAAAATGTGCTTCAGCTATGGACCCCACACTTGCCTTTTGGTCACTGTGATGATGGGGGTTTAGACCCCATTGCCACAATGGTCAGAATGTGCTTCGGCTATGGACCCCACACTTGCCTTTTGGTCACTGTGATGATGGGGGTTTAAACCCCATTGCCACAATGGTCAAAATGTGCTTCAGCTATGGACCCCACACTTGCCTTTTGGTCACTGTGATGATGGGGGTTTAGACCCCATTGCCACAATGGTCAGAATGTGCTTCGGCTATGGACCCCACATTTGCCTTTTGGTCACTGTGATGATGGGGTTTAGACCCCATTGCCACAATGGTCAAAATGTGCTTCAGCTATGGACCCCACACTTGCCTTTTGGTCACTGTGATGATGGGGGTTTAGACCCCATTGCCACAATGGTCAAAATGTGCTTCAGCTATGGACCCCACACTTGCCTTTTGGTCACTGTGATGATGGGGGTTTAGACCCCATTGCCACAATGGTCAAAATGTGCTTCAGCTATGGACCCCACACTTACCTTTTGGTCACTGTGATGATGGGGTTTAGGCCCCATTGCCACAATGGTCATGGGCTGCTTGCATTGTGGGTGCCACACACATATATGTGTGGCACATGTGCTAGGGGGTCACATTGTATGTTCAAAGTCATGTTCGGTGTTGTAGGCATTTGACACAGCCTACACACGCTTGTCATGGTGGTGGGGGGATGTCTTTATCTTGCATTCCTAGGTTGTGGTGTGCTTGTTGTGTCATGCATTGTCCATCCTATGAGTGGGAGTGGTAGTAGTGGTAGGCATCCAGCCCCCCCTGGCTAAGGGTGGTAGTAGTGGTAGGCATCCAGCCCCCCCTGGGTGTGGGTGGTAGTAGTGGTAGGCATCCAGCCCCACCTGGGTGTGGGTGGTAGTAGTGGTAGGCATCCAGCCCCCTGGCTAAGGGTGGTAGTAGTGGTAGGCATCCAGCCCCCCTGGCTAAGGGTGGTAGTAGTGGTAGGCATCCAGCCCCCCTGGGTGAGGGTGGTAGTAGTGATAGGCATCCAGCCCCCTGGGTGTGGGTGGTAGTAGTGGTAGGCATCCTGCCCCCCTGGCTAAGGGTGGTAGTAGTGGTAGGCATCCAGCCCCCTGGCTAAGGGTGGTAGTAGTGGTAGGCATCCAGCCCCCCTGGCTAAGGGTGGTAGTAGTGGTAGGCATCCAGCCCCCTGGCTAAGGGTGGTAGTAGTGGTAGGCATCCAGCCCCCTGGCTAAGGGTGGTAGTAGTGGTAGGCATCCAGCCCCCCTGGGTGAGGGCGGTAGTAGTGGTAGGCATCCAGCCCCCCTGGGTGTGGGTGGTAGTAGTGGTAGGCATCCTGCCCCCCTGGCTAAGGGTGGTAGTAGTGGTAGGCATCCAGCCCCCTGGGTGAGGGTGGTAGTAGTGGTAGGCATCCAGCCCCCTGGGTGTGGGTGGTAGTAGTGGTAGGCATCCAGCCCCCCTGGCTAAGGGTGGTAGTAGTGGTAGGCATCCAGCCCCCTGGCTAAGGGTGGTAGTAGTGGTAGGCATCCAGCCCCCTGGGTGAGGGTGGTAGTAGTGGTAGGCATCCAGCCCCCCTGGGTGTGGGTGGTAGTAGTGGTAGGCATCCTGCCCCCCTGGCTAAGGGTGGTAGTAGTGGTAGGCATCCAGCCCCCTGGCTAAGGGTGGTAGTAGTGGTAGGCATCCAGCCCCCTGGCTAAGGGTGGTAGTTGTGGTAGGCATCCAGCCCCCTGGCTAAGGGTGGTAGTAGTGGTAGGCATCCAGCCCCCTGGGTGAGGGTGGTAGTAGTGGTAGGCATCCAGCCCCCTGGGTGTGGGTGGTAGTAGTGGTAGGCATCCAGCCCCCTGGCTAAGGGTGGTAGTAGTGGTAGGCATCCAGCCCCCTGGCTAAGGGTGGTAGTAGTGGTAGGCATCCAGCCCCCTGGGTGAGGGTGGTAGTAGTGGTAGGCATCCAGCCCCCTGGGTGTGGGTGGTAGTAGTGGTAGGCATCCTGCCCCCCTGGCTAAGGGTGGTAGTAGTGGTAGGCATCCAGCCCCCTGGCTAAGGGTGGTAGTAGTGGTAGGCATCCAGCCCCCTGGCTAAGGGTGGTAGTAGTGGTAGGCATCCAGCCCCCTGGGTAGGGGTGGTGGTGCGCATTCAGGCCCCTGTGTGCATATGTGGCATTGGTGATGGGCATCCCGCCCCTATGGTGCTGCTGTTGCTGGTGTAAGTATATTCAGCATCCCCGTGTTTGTGTGTGATGTGTCGTGTACGTGTTGTATGTGTTTTGTGGTTGGTGTCTGGCTTACCTTCTGCGCCGTACGCGTCCGTGCCTGTTCCGGTAGTAGATGTAGAATATTGGTATGATCGGGACGAAGGGATTCATGGTTGGTTCGTGTCGTTCGTCCTTCTCGTTGCTTCGCGTCGTCCTCGTCGCTTCGCCTCGTCGCCTCGCGTCGTCCTCGTCGGTGCCGTGTTCGTCTCGTAGCCGTGGATCGTGTTATGGCGCGAATCGGAGCTTATGTGCGCCTCTCCCGGATGCTTTAACGTGCCATGCGTAGCGACGGGTTCGGCGCGTACGGGAAGCGCATCGTACTTGTCCGGCCGGACGGGGCTGCATTTTCCTTCCGTGCGACTCGATTCGGCGTTTCCGGATTCGCCTCGGTCGGAGAACAGGACCTGGTTTGGGTGAGTACGGCTCGGCCGGATTTTTGCTGTTGTGCGCATCGTACTTGCTCGTTCGGTGTGCTGTACGGATCGGTCGGGAAACAGGCTTTCGCATGGCTTTTTCCCGACCGAATGGTATGGAGTGCGCCTCCGACCGAGATCGGAATCGGCCCTAAGTCTCCCAAGATGGCCACCAGAGAAAAAAGAGCCCAAATGTAGCACAAATATCACCCAGATGTAGCCCACATATAGCCCAATGACAGAAGTGTGCAAAACACTTTTTATTTTTATTTTTTCTGCAGTTTTATATAGTGCAAACTGGTCAGGTATTGGAGCGTTACATCTTACTTGGACCCCTTATTGCGTATTTTGCACGAAGTACATGAGATTGATCTTGCGAAACATTGAACTTTACGATTCTGTTAACTTGAAGTTGCTCTGAACCGGGCTTTGTAACACCCGTTTTTACCTACTGGTTTTAATTAATTCTCACTGTATTGTATTAGGAAAGAGGATTTACTGTTTTTATGTACACTTTTATGATCTATGTTTCTAAATCAGATCAAATAAAGTTTAATGAATTCTATGGCAGGACGGAGGCGAGGATTATTCATATCTTTCCTCACTTTATTTGCATAGCAGTTCAAAGAAAACGTAACACAACAATCATTAAACAAAAGACTACACAACCCATGAACCATTAGGGGGGTAGTCTCCAAGGCAACTATAGTCCATCGTATATAATATTGTGACGTCCCTTCCGCTTCCTCTTTCTTCACTGCTCGTCAGTTAAGTGCATTCCTTACATTCTTGGCTTAATCTGACGTTGTTGCTGTTTGTATAGCGGTTTCTTGTGCACGTTATTAGCATTATTGCCTTGGTATTGTTTCATATTCCCTGCGCAGCAGGCTCATGCCCGAGCGCGTTCTCCCCCTCGCAGTTTCTCCCGCTGTGTGCTCTGCGCGTGGTGAGATCCTGTCAGGCGCGTCTGGTCCGAGCGAGGCAGCTCCGTCGAGCGCTCCCGCTGGTCTTTACGCGCGTTTGGGAATCCGGTCACTCCTTTAGTGTCCGCTTGATTCCCGACCAACCCGCGCCTAATTTTGACAATGCTACGCGGTGATTTCCCCACACGGCCACGTTAGTGACCAGCGCCACCTGGTGGTGGTAATTGGTATTGCGCCTCAGTCTATTCTTATAACAGCTTCGGGGAAAGCCCAGCTGTTGGAGCACCGGTGAGGGGGCTGTCTTAAGGATTTTAAGGGCATTTGTTCTGTGCTCACACCCTCTGCTATCATGTCTTCTCCAGAAGACCATTTTTTTCCTCCTACCAGGAAGTGGAGGAGGAATGGCCCCCCAACTTCTCCCTCCAGCAGTGGACCACGCCCTCTCTCTGGCTATTTCTAGGGCGCTGGCTCTTCTTAGGGATCAGGTTGATAAGCTGGCGAAAAGCATCCCTGGGGTGTTCAGTGACCCAGATCTGGTGGTGGCGGGTCCAAGTAGCTCCCAGATGGGGAATAAAAGGGCTGTTAAGCATAACGTGGGGCACATGGAAGGATTTAATAATCTTACGGAGACCTTCCTCAAGAGTGCGCGAACGCTAAAACATGCACCCTGCCAGGAGGAGGAGGGGCCCGGAGAAAATTGTGACACTGTCACCACTATTGTAGACCCGGACGGCGGGTTTCCCTTAGAGGGAGAGGGTGTATCGGAGGGCGATTTCTCCTCCGATGAGGATAAGGACTCGGGGCGTCCCTGGCGTCCAGAGTCCCACTCCTCTTAGTCCCCGGTTGGGGACGGGGTCCACTCGGACATGTTCGAGCCTACCCAAATTTACCATCCTAGGTCGGCAGAGTGGACACCTGACGCCAAAGTGGCAGAGTATGTGGTGGGGAAAATCCATCAACCCCTTGAAAGGGAGGTCAGGAACAGGATGAGGGGAGAATGCCCCAGGCCCTCACTGAAGGGGAAGGTGGCACACACGCCTGAAATTGATGAGAAACTATGTACCTTTTTCTCCAAGTATATGAGGGATCCCAAGAAAGGAATTGATAGGTCTTGGACGTGGTAGGGCCCTTGACCCAAATTATTCAATTGACGGAGCGTTCCAAAGAGTCAGGATCCCCTTTGTCCACGGATATTGTGGCTGGTTGGGCGCACTACCCTAAACCCTAAAACACTACCCCCTCCACTACCCAAACACCACTGCACTACCCTAAACCCTAAAACACTACCCCCAGCACGACACCCTACACTACCCAAACATAACTGCACTACCCTAAACCCTAAAACACTACCACCAGCACGACTCCCTACATTACCCAAACACCACTGCACTACCCTAAACCCTAAAACACTACCCCCAGCACGACTCCCTACACTACCCAAACACCACTGCACTACACTAAACCCTAAATATACCCCCAGCATGACCTCCCACACTACACAAACACCACTGCACTACCCTAAACCCTAAAACACTAACCCCAGCACGACCCCTACACTACCCAAACACCACTGCACTACCCTAAACCCTAAAATACTAACCCCAGCATGACCCCCTACACTACCCAAACACCACTGCACTACCCTATACCCTAAAACACGACCCCTACACTACACAAACATGACTGCACTACCCTAAACCCTAAAACACTACCCACAGCATGACCCCCTTCACTACACAAACACCACTGCACTGCCCTAAACCCTAAAACACTACCCCAGCATGACCCCCTACACTACCCAAACACCACTGCACTAACATAAACCCTAAAACACTACCCCCAGCACAACCCCCTACAGTACACAAACACCACTGCACTACCCTAAACCCTAAAACACTACCCCCAGCATGACTCCCTACACTACCCAAACACCACTGCACTATCCTAAACCCTAAATCTACCCCCAGCACGACCCCCTACACTACCCAAACACCACTGCACTACCCTAAACCATAAAACACTACCCCCAGCATGACCCCCTACACTACACAAACACCACTGCACTACCCTAAACCCTAAAACACTACCACCAGCATGACCCCTACACTACTCAAACACCACTGCACTACCCTAAACCCTAAAACACTACCCCAGCACGACCCCCTACACTACCCATACACCACTGCACTACCCTAAACCCTAAAACACTACCCCCAGCACGACCCCTACACTACTGCACTACCCTAAACCCTAAAACACTACCCCAGCACGACCCCTACACTACCCAAACACCACTGCACTACCCTAAACCCTAAAACAGTACCCCCAGCACGACCCCCTACACCACCCAAACACCACTGCACTACCCTAAGCCCTAGAAAAGAAACCCCCACCCCATGCCCAATCCCCCTTACCTCTCACTCCTCATGGTTCCTCTCTCCTCGTGGCTCCTGCTTCACATCATCTCTGAGGGCGGTGCACGTCGTTGTGAGGAAACGGAACAGCCTCTGTTTCCTTACAACGACATGGATCGTCTACATGTTTTTAGAACGCATGGTCATTTACCATACATACCTTTACAACAAAATTCGTTGTAAAGGCATGCGTGGTAAATGACCATGCGTTCTAAAAATGCGTAGTAATGACTTCGTGATGTACAACGCATGCGTGGTAATGCATGCGTTGTAATGGTATCGCAAAGTAAAAAAGTTGTCGTAACGGCTGTTTACCAATTGAAGTTGGCCCCTGTTCTTCAGTGAGACGTTTATTTGATTAATTAGGGGAAAGGAATGTGTTTTTTTACCGAAAAGTGCATTCCCGGCTGTTGTATTGTGAAAGTGTCCGCGTGGCCTGGTTTCACTTCCAGTGAGAGAGTGGAAGAGTCTGTTTGGATCTAAAGGAGTTCTGTTGTTGGACGGGGCCAGCGCGACATGTCATCAGAAAACATAGCTAATGGAAAGCGTCCTCCCTGAAGTGTGGAGCAGTGCCATGAGAGGTCAACGAGTGTGCGTCCCACCGCAGTATGACCGTACCACATGACCCATGTGCCACATCCAGGGTACGGGAGGCAGAAGCGGCATCGCAGGTCCTCTTGAAGACCGTTGTAGCACTAATTCTACATTTTGGTACTAGGGCATTTTAACTTCGTTGTTCCTGCCAGATACAAAGAGAAGATCCTGTGTTATTCAGTGCCCTCGTTACCTTTTTTGTGGGTTGTGGTGCTTGTCACTCGTTGCCCGCCGGTGCACACGACTGGGCACCCCACTTCGTGTGCCATCTGCAGGGCCTCTGCCCTCGGATCACTGGTTTCGGTTTCTGGAGTGGCAACATAAACAGTTGCTCCCAAAGGACTAGCCTGAACACTTAGGTGAATATCCCCTGCACCAGCATTCCACGGAAATTCTTTCCTAGCTCTCCCACGTCAACCAGCACGGCTCCGCTCGCGACACCGTATGACGTCATCGGAGCCATAAGAGGACCTCGTCGGCGTGCTGACGTCAGTTCCACCCATTTTTTCCGTGCCACCGAGGCAAACAGGGGACCGAGACATTTTCACATGTATACATAGTATAATATATATATATATATATTCACTGAAAAAACCATAGGTTTCAGGCACGTTATAGTTAGAAATTAGCATTTAAAAAACCTTAGAAATTCACTGAAAAAACCATAGGTTTCAGGGGCGTTATAGTTAGTTGGACATTTCACTCGTACAAAACCATAGAAATTCCCCCGTTATAGTTAGTTCAGCTAACTATAACTCGCAGCGCCGCAATGCACTGCTGATGACGTCACATATTGCATCACTCATCACATGGTCAGTGACATCACTCATGACATCACTGATGACATCTCAAATGACATCACTGATGACATCATCCTTGTGATAGAGTGGCAGACCTCCTCTCACCCTAATATAACCTTTGATACACACACTCAAAAATACAAACTAACATTTTCAAAACAATGGACATACCAATACCAGTTACAACACACCTATTCAGTAATTCCAAGATCTACACACACATCCACTCATTCACCAACAGTCCCTATACAGTCACTCATACATGTACTCACTCATCATATGTACTCATACACCTATACATCCTGTTACACACCGCCACTCATCCATAGAGTTACTCACACACATAGTCACACATGCAAACAAAGTATCAAACATCCATTTACTTGCATACACAGTTATACACACACTACCACACTTACTTCTACAGAAACTTACACATACTTACTCTCTTAAACAATCACTTATAGAAACACCTACTTATTTGTACAGGAACTCTTCCAATCTCTCACTCTCACGTATACTCACTTATATACACCAATACTCACATATACTAGTTTAAAACATATGTAGTTACTCATAAAGACACTATTGAGACAGTCATTCACTCACTAATACACCCATACACATACTCATCCACCTATACAGTCCTGCACACATGCTGTCTTCAACATATACAAACAGTGAGTCACTCATTCATGCATCTATGCACTAAGTAATACCCCCCACCGAACCATACAGACACTCAGACACTCATACTGATACTCAAAAAACCAACTAATAACCCATATAGACACTCATGTAGCTACTCACCAACCCATGCAGCCACTTATACACAAAGTGAGAGACTGATACAGATATTTTCATATTTAAACATTACTCACTAACCCATGTATTCACTAAGATACACTTAGTCAGTTATACAATCAATTTTACAAAAATAATCATCCATTTAGACACTTATATACCCATTTATTCTTCCATCGACCCTGAGATATACATATATAAAACATATTTAATTTTCAGAAAAACACACATTCACTGGATGATGTCATCAGTGATGTCATCAGTGATGTCATTTGAGATGTCATCAGTGATGTCATGAGTGATGTCACTGACCATGTCATGAGTGATGTAATATGTGACATCATCAGCAGTGCATTGCGGGTGCGCGAGTTATAGTTAGCTGAACTAACTATAACGGGGAATTTCTATGGTTTTGTACGAGTGAAATGTCCAACTAGCTATAACGCCCCTGAAACCTATGGTTTTTTCAGTGAATTTCTAAGGTTTTTAAATGCTAATTTCTAACTATAACGTGCCTGAAACCTATGGTTTTTCAGTGAATATATATATATTTATTATACTATGTATACATGTGAAAATGTCTCGGTCCCCTGTTTGTCTCGGTGGCACGGAAAAAATGGGTGGAACTGACGTCAGCACGCCGACGAGGTCCTCTTATGGCTCCGATGACGTCATACGGTGTCGCGAGCGGAGCCGTGCTCGTTGACGTGGGAGAGCTAGGAAAGAATTTCCGTGGAATGCTGGTGCAGGGGATATTCACCTAAGTGTTCAGGCTAGTCTTTTGGGAGCAACTGTTTATGTTGCCACTCCAGAAACCGAAAACAGTGATCCGAGGGCAGAGGCACTGCAGATGGCACACGAGGTGGGGTGCCCAGTCGTGTGCACCCGGCGGGCAGCGAAGTGACAAGCACCACAACCCACAAAAAAGGTAACGAGGGCACTGAATAACACAGGATCTTCTCTTTGTATCTGGCAGGAACAACGAAGTTAAAATGCCCTAGTACCAAAATGTAGAATTAGTGCTACAACGATCTTCAAGAGGACCTGCGATGCCGCTTCTGCCTCCCGTACCCTGGAGGCGGCACATGGGTCACGCGGTGCGATCATACTGCAGTGGGACGCACACTCGTTGACCTCTCATGGCACTGCTCCACACTTCAGGGAGGACGCTTTCCATTAGCTATGTTTTCTGATGACATGTCGCGTCGGCCCCGTCCAACAACAGAACTCCTTTAGATCCAAACAGACTCTTCCACTCTCTCACCGGAAGTGAAACCAGGCCACGCGGACACTTTCACAATACAACAGCTGGGAATGCACTTTTCGGTAAAAAACCACATTCCTTCCTCCTAATTAATCAAATAAACATCTCACTGAAGAACAGGGGCCAGCTTCGATCGGTAAGCCGTTACCACGACTTTTTTACTTTGCGATACCATTACAACGCATGCATTACCACGCATGCGTGGTACATCACGAAGTCATTACTACGCATTTTTAGAACGCATGGTCATTTACCACGCATGCCTTTACAACAAATTTTGTTGTAAAGGTATGTATGGTAAATGACCATGCGTTCTAAAAACATGTAGACGATCCATGTCGTTGTAAGGAAACAGAGGCTGTGCCGTTTCCTCACAATGACGTGCACCGCCCCTCAGAGATGACGTGAAGCAGGAACCACGAGGAGAGAGGAACCATGAGGAGTGAGAGGTAAGGGGATTGGGCATGGGGTGGGGGTTTCTTTTCTAGGGTTTAGGGTAGTGCAGTGGTGTTTGGGTGGTGTAGGGGGTCGTGCTGGGGGTAGTGTTTTAGGGTTTAGGGTAGTGCAGTGGTGTTTGGGTGAATCACTGACAAAATCTCGAAAGACAAATTATCGAGCTACAATTATATCGATACAAAATTATCGGTAACATTAATATCGACATCATATACCTATTTAAAAAATTACAAATATATCGAGAATACAATATCGAAGTACACAAATATCTATTTCACAAATATCGCTAACATACTTATCGAAATTCAAAAATATCGACCTTCATTAAAATACATTAAATAGGTTAAAAATATCGTACACAAAAATATCGACAACACTAATATCGTAAAATTAAATATATCGACTATATAAAACTCTAATAAATACAAAATTAAACAACATATAAATAATTAATTTACTAAAAACACAACACTAAATTAATAAAGCACAATAACTATTTTACAAAATTTAAAAATAATTTAACACAGCAATAACATTACTAAAATATTATTTAAAATACTAATACATTAAACATTAATAATATAAAATATTACTATTATAATTCAATTATATAATATATAATACATAATAAAAGCTATTTAAAAATATATACTAATTTATAAATAACTTAATACTAATTAGCGTTTTCCTTATTTGGAAACTAACTACTAAGGGGCACATTACGATACCCGGCGTAAATAACACCGCCAGGCATGGAAGCGGCAAAAATCCGCCCGCACACACCGCCTGAACACCGACCACGCCATTACGATTACACAAACCGAATACCGCCATCGGCGAAAAAGCACACAAAATACTGCCCGCCAACGTCCGAGTCGGAGACAAACCGCCCGCCACGGACGGAAACACGCTACGACAACACAAAACCGCCCGCCCTCACGGCCGACACACCGCACGTGAAATTACGATCGCACCGACATGAGCGCGGAAAAACAACAAATATACCGCCCGCCAGCGCAAACAACGCCGATGAGAATCGACACGGCAGAAGCCATGGCGCCCACGTACCTGCACAGAAACCATCCGCACACAAAACCAATAGCACACAACATGGCCAACAAGTCCACACAGCAAGGCACGCACAAATACACAAGCACAGTACATATCCCGAAAACACCCCCGGACAAACAAAAAATACAAAGGCCAGAACCCCAGACACAACACACCTGAAAACAACAGACCATGAGGACACACCCACATAGGTGTGTACAAAAGCAGCACTCCCACAGACCACAACCCCTTGCTACATTGCAAACCAGAGAGGAGAGGAGAGGACACAGTGACACAGCAAGGACAGCAGCACACCACAGAAACGCACACATCACAACCACCACCACCACCACCAAACACCGGCACCACAAACCCCCTGCACATTACACAACACACACCGCACCAGCACCACAAACACCATGGCACCACAAAGAATGCCCAAGTTCACGCCCATTGAGCTGACGGTCATGGTCGACGAGATCATCAAGGTGCACCCACAAATCTATGGGAACATGGTCCAACACACACCACTAGCCACCAGAAACAGAATGTGGAACCGGATCGTGAGACCAGGTCAATGCAGTCGGGACCCTGCCCAGGAACAGAGTCGAAATTAACAAACGGTGGAATGACGTCAAGAGCCTGGTCAAGAAGAAGGAGGGCAAAAACAGAGAGCTGGCTGCCGTCACTGGCGGAGGGAATCCCGCGCTCTTCAAGACCTTCAAAGCGTGGGAGGAGAAGGTGCGAGTCATCATACAACCCGAGATCCTCGCCGGATTAGCAGGGGAGTGGAGGCTGGTAAGTACAAACTAATGTATACCAGCACACCGCTATGTACTCACATGCACTACCACCATGCCACAGCTCCCAGGGACAAACACCCCAGGTCCAGCACACAATACACGACACACACATGCAACAGACACCACCACACACAGCCCAAACAGAACAACTGTAAGATGCGTGGGGACATGTGTACATTCAGCCAGCCACGTAACCACCAACAGGACCCCAAATATGCCAGAAGCGCCACAACGAGCACCCACCACACCCATGTGTCCGCCACAGCTGCACAAACCGACAAGTAACAGGTAAGTGGCAGGAACACAAAGT
>CAWUFW010027094.1:0-28974 GCA_963921515.1 Calotriton arnoldi | reverse complement strand
GGGGCCGATTCCGATCTCGGTCGGAGGCGCACCCAACACCATTCGGTCGGGAAAAAAGCCATGCGAAAGCCTGTTTCCCGACCGATCCGTACAGCACACCGAACGAGTAAGTACGATGCGCACAACAGCAAAGAATCCGGCCGAGCCGTACTCACCCAAACCAGGTCCTGTTCCCCGACCGAGGCGAATCCGGAAACGCTGAATCGAGTCGCACGGAAAGGAATATGCAGCTCCGTCCGGCCGAATGAGTACGATGCACTTTCCGTACGCGCCGAACCCGTCGCTACGCACGGCACGTCAAAGCATCCGGGAGAGGCACACATAAGCTCCGATTCGCGCCACAACACGATCCACGGCTCCGAGACGAACACGGCAGCGACGAGGATGACGCGAAGCGACGAGGACGACGCGAAGCAACGAGAAGGACGAACGACACGAACCAACCATGAATCCCTTCGTCCCGATCATACCAATATTCTACATTTACTACCGGAACAGGCACGGGCGCGTACGGCGCAGAAGGTAAGCCAGACACCAACCACAAAACACATACAACACGTACACGACACATCACACACACACAGAGGGATGCAGAATATACTTACACCAGCAACAGCAGCACCATAGGGGCGGGATGCCCATCACCAATGCCACATATGCACACAGGGGCCTGAATGCGCACCACCACCCCTACCCAGGGGGGGCTGGATGCCTACCACTACTACCACCCTCACCCGGGGGGGCTGGATGGCTACCAACACCCTTAGCCAGGGGGGCTGGATGCCTACCACCACTACCACCCTCACCCAGGGGGGGCAGGATGCCTACCACTACTACCACCCTTACCCAGGGGGGCAGGATGCCTATCACTACTACCACCCTTAGCCAGGGGGCAGGATGCCTACCACTACTACCACCCTCACCCAGGGGGGCTGGATGCCTACCACTACTACCACCCTTAGCCAGGGGGCAGGATGCCTACCACTACTACCACCCTCACCCAGGGGGGCTGGATGCCTACCACCACCCTTAGCCAGGGGGCTGGATGCCTACCACCACTACCACCCTCACCCAGGGGGGCAGGATGCCTACCACTACTACCACCCTTACCCAGGGGGGCAGGATGCCTACCACTACTACCACCCTTAGCCAGGGGGGCAGGATGCCTACCACTACTACCACCCTCACCCAGGGGGGCTGGATGCCTACCACTACTACCACCCTTAGCCAGGGGGGCAGGATGCCTACCACTACTACCACCCTCACCCAGGGGGCTGGATGCCTACCACTACTACCACCCTTAGCCAGGGGGGGGCAGGATGCCTACCACTACTACCACCCTTAGCCAGGGGGGCTGGATGCCTACCACCACTACCACCCTCACCCAGGGGGGCAGGATGCCTACCACTACTACCACCCTTAGCCAGGGGGCTGGATGCCTACCACTACTACCACCCTTAGCCAGGGGGGCTGGATGCCTACCACTACTACCACACTCACCCAGGGGGGCAGGATGCCTACCACTACTACCTCCCTCACCCAGGGGGGGCTGGATGCCTACCACCACCCTTAGCCAGGGTGGGCTGGATGCCTACCATCACTACCACCCTCACCCAGGGGGGGCAGGATGCCTACCACTACTACCACCCTTACCCAGGGGGCAGGATGCCTACCACTACTACAACCCTCACCCAGGGGGGCTGGATGCCTACCACTACTACCACCCTTAGCCAGGGGGGCAGGATGCCTACCACTACTACCACCCTCACCCAGGGGGCAGGATGCCTACCACTACTACCACCCTCACCCATGGGGGCTGGATGCCTACCACTACTACCACCCTTAGCCAGGGGGCAGGATGCCTACCACTACTACCACCCTCACCCAGGGGGCAGGATGCCTACCACTACTACCACCCTTACCCAGGGGGCTGGATGCCTACCACCACCCTTAGCCAGGGGGGCTGGATGCCTACCACTACTACCACCCTCACCCAGGGGGGCTGGATGCCTACCACTACTACCACCCCCACTCATAGGATGGACAATGCATGACACAACCAGCACACCACAACCTAGGGAATGCAAGAAGAAGACATCCCCCAACACCATGACAAGCGTGTGTAGACTGTGTCAAATGCCTACAACACCGAACATTACTTTGAACATACAATGTGACCCCCTAGCACATGTGCCACACATATATGTGTGTGGCACCCACAATGCAAGCAGGCCATGACCATTGTGGCAATGGGGTCCAAACCCCCATCATCACAGTGACCAAAATGTAAGTGTGGGGTCCATAGCTGAAGCACATTTCGAACATTGTGGCAATGGGGTCCAAACCCCCATCATCACAGTGACCAAAAGGTAAGTGTTGACAAAGAAAGAGGTGCAACTGCCAAACTGCATGGATGATTCCTGGTCACAGAACAACAAACACATCAGTGGCAAAGTAGTGTATGTGTCCCATTGCAACATAAATTGGGGGAGCCAAATCCTGCAGTGCAAATAAGACATACCTTTGGCCATGTGCAGACAAACAACACCCATGGGGGCTGACACCGTCAACAATCATCAATGACACAATGACAGAAGTGACCATCAGAATGCAGACCCACATATTTGCACCAATGGGCACACACATGCAGATACCCTGTGGAGACTGCAGATGTGAGGTGAACAGATACCATACCATGGCAGCAATGGGACACCCAAACCATGATCATTGTGCTGACTGATGACCTAGGAGTCCCAGGGACAGCAGGGGAATCCCACCAAACTACATACAGCCAATGGCACACCCAAGATATGCCAATGCAGTGGTGCAGATGCACAAACACAAACAGGCAGACCCACACTGCACATCATACACAACAGGTGAGGGGGGGTGCCAGTGTCCCCAGGCAACCACACAACACATGAGGAGACCTGAATACCAATCATACAGATGTGCATACAGTGCCACACAAAGGTAACTCATGGATCCAAATCCCCTATGTGGGCAAGCAGGCATTGTCAGATGAGAGGGAGCACAAATCACATGTCACACAGGCACGTAGGGACAGCAACTGACACAGCAAGACACAGACACACCACAGCACCACCCCCAGGGCCCCCACAATGTGGTGACCCTGGGCTGCATTACAATCCCACTGTGATGACAAAGCTAAATGTGGTTCACACTGTGAACCACAGTCATGTGTACTGAGCAACTAACTACCATCACACCTACACAAGCACAAATCAAACAGCATGGCCAGTAAGCCAAGGCCAACATGGAGGCAGGGGCCTAGCCGGGCAACAACTCTCATCTGCACACACTCAACACCACACCCCTCGACCTCCAACAATGTGCAGCAGTGAAGCACACATGCACTGGTGACATTGCACATGCACCCATGACTATTCCAGGGTGGTGGGTGGGAACCAAGGTGCAGAAACACATCACACATGGACACTCAACAAGACTCCTGAATGTCTGACACACTGCACACTACGCTGTACATGGACATGACGGCAATACCACACCAACCAATGGGATCACAGCCACAGTCACACACCAATGAAGAAGCCAAGGTCACCCACAAAGAACACACATAGACAACAACCAACATTGCAGCCCGGACCCTGAGGAGTGCCAGCAGTCACACACACAACGTGTCACAATCACTGAAAGATAACACAAACTGGAAATCACATGACAGGGGCAAACAACAAGTGCCAAGGGGAAACCTGACTGTGACCCATCTGCGTCTGCACACAAACTCAGCCCTGACAGCAAGCACACCTATGGGTGACACCCTGATGACCAGTAATGTGCCATGCACCCACATCACAGAGAACCCAGGGAGAAGACTTTGGGGGAACATAGCTCAACTCAGCTAGCATCACAAACAGGTACAACACTAGGGATCACAGCATGCACAGCTAAGCGGAAGTGAACACACAGACATGCACATACAACACACACCTTGGGCGCAGGCAATGTCACAGGAGTACACACTGCCATGAGGGGACTCCACTCCTGTGTGAGGAAAGCTGTGCCATATGTTGCCTCAGTAGGGCCCCATCATGTCAGCTGAGCACTTGGTCACACAAACAACAATTAGCACCAAATGAGGGCTCCCGTCACATCAGCCTGGTCATGGAAGTGCCAACGGAATCATCAGCACAGATCCAACACACTTGTATAGCAATGTTGCACTGACAACACAGATGAGTCCTTCCCCATTGATGCCCAAACCTGCATGTCCACTGGAGATGGCCACACGGTCAGGGAAGTAGACGAATTGAACAATGGCAGGCACAACAGATGTGCAGGGGTGGAAGCCACAGATGTGAAATAGCCAATCTAAGTAGGAAATCCCATTGCCAAATACTGAACACATGACACCCTCAGATGCTGCTATGGATGACATGGATACACCACAGGATAGGACACATTCCCCCTGGACCACATGGGTTCCTGCACAGTAACACTTCATTATCATGAGACCAAATATCACCATCACTGCAGCAAGGGCATGGTTAGCATCATCAACATCATGTACATCAGAAGCAAAAGCACTAGAGAACAGAAAGTTGCTTTATTCAGCATATGTGGCATTAAAAGTAGAAGTCCGGTAGAACATAAACAAAGGCCAATGGCCAGTCCATCAACAAAGTCACAAGTGGGTGACAGTGGCAGATGCCACCCTACACATGCCTGCAGAAAACCAGGGACAATCCACTAGGAGGGGCAACCGGGGGGGTAGGCCAGGCACCGCAGGGACAGGATCAGGGCTCACCAGGAGGAAGCAGGGAAGGGGTGGTGGGTGCTGGAGAGCCACTGACAACTGCAGTGGAGGTGTCTGACATGGTGTGTGCCGGCACAACTGGGGGGCATGGCTCAGATGTTGTGGGTGCCAGCACGACTGCAGTGGACCCTGCAGATGGAGTGGACAGGTCCGCCACTGCAGTACCCAAGTCATACAGGGTGGTAGTGGACTCCACTGAAGTGCCTACCACCAGGGGAGGAGAATGGGGAACAGGCAAGGTGGGCTGGACAGAGGGGGAGGACACCCTCACCACATCAGTGGCACAGACAAGCGCAGCGGGGGGTGTGGTGCCGGGAGAGCAAGTGGCAGGGGGAGAAGGCCGGCGCCTCTTGGGGATGGTATATCTGTGGGTGGGGGAACCTGGGGCAGGGTGTGGTGGGGGCACCTGTGGAGTGGGGGCCTGAGGGATGGAGGAAGGAGACCTGGTGCTTGAGCTGCAGGGCGGCGGCGGGGTCTTGCTCTTAGCACTCCGGGGGGACTTGCGGGTGGGGGCCTCAGTCTGTCTGCGCCTGGGGGAGGGGTGTCCGGGGGCGAGGGGCACTCTGCTCCGTGTGGGGGGCTTCCTCTTCACCCTGGATGCTGGAGCAGCTGGATCGGAGGGGAAGAGGCCGAGGTCACTGAGGAAGAGGCGCTGGGTCTTTGGGGTTGCAGGTGAGGCAAGGGAGGGTGCTTTGGAGGGAGAGGCAACTGAGGACTGCGCAGTGCCAGTGGATGCGTGTGTGTGTACCAGGGCCCCATCCCCTGTGAGTCTGGTTTCAGTCCCCTGACTGTGCGTGCGTGTGCGTTTTGTTTGTGGCGTGTGTGTCTGTGTGCTGGACGTGTGTGTGCTGGTGTGTGCCTGTGCCGGTGTGTGTGTGCTTGGGACGGGTAAGGTGCTGGGGAGTGTGGATGGAGCAGAGGCAGGAGGGGTGAGGGACTGTCTGAGGAGGGACACTGCTGCCGTCAGGGAGGAGTCCATGGACCTATTGCCCCTCTGTAGGTCAGACATGCCCGATGAGATGCCCTCCATGAACGACACCAGCTGAGTCAACAGTGCAGTGTGCGCATGGAGGACACTCAGCATGGCTGTCTGTCCTACATGGAGCTGGCGAAGGAGGTACACAGACTCCTCACTCAGGGCAGCAGGGGACACAGGGGCAGGGGGTGCGGTGCCTGGCCCAAAGGAGACACGCTCCCGAACATGGGAGCCTCCACGGACCTGGGGAATGGGAGCCGATGGGAGGGCGGTGGTGGTGCTGGTGGTGGCGGGGACAGCAACACTAGCTGGGGTGTGGTGGCTGCTGACACCCGCCTCCACAAGGAGTCATCCTCCGAGTTGCTCTGGTCCTCAGCTGAGGTGGATGGTGCTGAGGACTCCTCGGTGTGGCTCCCCTCGCCCTCCGTGCCACTGGGTCCCTCCGACCACTCCTCGGCTGCTGACCCAGTCTGGCTCTCTGGCTCCTCCTGGTCCGTGGAGCTGTCCCCTTCCGTGGCCGTCGATGTATCTGCAAACAATGGGGAAACAGACAGACATCAGTCACCTGCACCAAACGCACACACAACTGTGAGCACAGCACATTACAGAGCAAGCCCTGGCATCATTAGTTGTACATTGCTAAAAGTGCCCTAACTGAACAGGAGAAGCCAATTGTCAGTCTGATGCCAAGCATGGCACTCACATCCCACATGGCCTTGCACCCATCTGTCTGGTGTCTGTTGGATTGCAACACCCCAGTGTGGACACATGCACCAAGTACACAGTAGTTGGACAGTGCAGAGGACACGGTGTGGCATGTGGACATGCACACATCACAGCTCTTGCCACTGAGTCAGTACAGGTTTCCGGATGAAAGGGATGCCCAGAGTCAAATAGGAAATGCATGTGATGCATACCAGCGACAGACACCATGATGCACCCATGTCCTGATAGCCATCGCCACAATGGTGTGCATGTAGCACATGTCACTCCCCTGCAGGACCACCAATAAGTTGACACATGCCATGGCAGAGGCATGACTGCTAAGTCATACATCACTGTCTCAGTGATGTATGACTTGGCAGCCAGACAACAACACTATGCACTGTGTCACAATAGTAGGTCATGGGGAATGCAAGTCCTGGAGCTGCACAAGTGCACATGTACATCCCCCACACAACACATCATCTTAACCCTCATCTGTCCAGGTCATACCTATTGGACATATGGGAGACCTGTGACACTACCCTCTGAACCTGAGCCCCTCACAATTTGCTGTGAATGGGGAACAGCTGCCTGAACTTCACATTCGCATACCCCAGTCTGCACGGGCAGCTGATCAAACACCTATGTGACACACAAGTATCGTCTCCTATGGTCACATCTCCAGGGGCATGCTGAGCCCCTACCAAGAAACACCCCAGCAGTCCTGGCAACTAATCCACAGCACACTGACACAGAGGCAGACACCTGAGGGGTCAAATCACTGTGCACAATGTGTCAGCTGATACACGGGAGTGGGAGTACAGAGTGCATTGCTTGGCCTGGAGTAGGCATGACTGTCCTGCTCCACATGAATGAGGGATGTGCCCTGGACAGTGGATAGCTGGCTATGTATGTGTGACACACGTAATCTGCACACTCCTGGGGCCCAAACATTGTTCCCACCCACTGCATGGGCGTGTGCCACATACCCCAGGCACATGTGGTGGCTCAGCTCAGCAAGTGGACCGCATATCAAAGCAACACGCAGATCACATGTCCAAACACAGGCGTTGTGTGAACAATGGACCCACCCATGATGCCCACAACAGAGTTAGGGAAACAGATGCTGTCCCCCACCTTTAGTGAAGCAAACTGCAAGGACACAGTCCCAAGTGACACAATTCCCTGAATGTAAGGGCCACACCTGGGTATCAGATGAGCAGTGGGCAGTGCACAATAGAGGGACATGGCTCCTGGACAACATGACTGCTGCACTGTGGCAGTTGAACCAGGCCAGAGGAGGGCACAAAGCATGTAATACAGAGTTCACAGTGCAGTCTTTGACTCACCCCCTCCTTGCTGCTGTCTGGCCTTCAGCTGCCCATCCAGGTCTGGAAACACCACCGCCAGGATCTGGAGCATGTGGGGGTCAGGGTCCGTGTTCCGACCCTCCTGCGAGGAGGCGACAGCTTCAGCTGGACCCGTGCAATCCTCCGGGTCCAGCCCCGAAGGTCCTGCCACCTCTTCTGGCAGTTGCGGATCCGGCGCTTGTAGACCCCCACGGACCGGACGGCTCGGACGATGTCCTTCCAGATCTCCTGCTTCCGATGGGCATTAACCTGTCAGGATGACAAAGTGAAAAGGCCATTACCACACATGCAACATATCCGTGCATGACACAGTTGTATATACATGTCTCAATCACAGGGGCACATGATGTACACAGGCAGTGCAAAGCTGCCCATGGACAGTTTGCCAGACGTCACTACATGGTATCATTGCATGGGAAGTAAAACCTTGTTCAAATGCACTGTCACTGCACCATACCTGTCCAGTGCATGTCACTACACACTATGGGGGTGACAACTACTCAGTGAGCCTGCTAGCCAGTGGCGTGCAGACTTTCAGCCTTGCTAGTCAGACAAAATGCACATTCAGAAAGGCAGTGCACAGAACACTCACCTGCTCCCCTGGTGTCCCATACAGCTTGCTGTACTGTGGAAGTAGGCTGTCCAGCAGGGCCTGGTTCTCTTCAAGGCTGAAGGCTGGGGCTCTCTCCACAGTACGTGCCATTGCAGGGTCCAGAGGGGCAGAGACAGCAGCAGTGCAGTGGCAGATGTCGTCCTGGAGCATGTAGTGCAGGCAAGTGAGCTCTCAGGGGAACAGCCAGCAATATATATGTGCTGGAGAGGCAGATACTGTCCCTTGTGTCCAAAGTGATAGGTCCAAGTCGTTTGCATCTTCTGAATCTGGCCAATCCATGGAATAGCAGCACCAAAACACGCCCACAGCATCCTTCAAATCTTCAACTTCATGACATACATGATTTTGCAACATTGTTGTGGGTGACCAACTGATTTTCCAGCAACCGACTCGTTCGAAATTCGAAAACGCGTCCGTTGCCAGGCATGCCCATTGTCAATGGGTGCACACCGATCGGTCCATTGCGGTACAACGCGTACAGGGGTACAACGCGTACCCGCACACATTGAATGCAATGGGCCAGCCGGAGGCACCGATCGGTCCATTGCAGTTCAACGCGTACAGGGGTACAACGCGTACCCGCACACATTGAATGCAATGGGCCGACCGGAGGCACCGATCGGTCCATTGCAGTACAACGCGTACAGGGGTACAACGCGTACCCGCACACATTGAATGCAATGGGCCGGCAAGAGGCACCGATCGGTCCATTGCAGTACAACGCGTACAGGGGTACAACGCGTACCTGCACACATTGAATGCAATGGGCCGGCCGGAGGCACCGATCGGTCCATTGCAGTACAACGCGTACATGGGTACAACGCGTACCTGCACACATTGAATGCAATGGGCCGGCCGGAGGCACCTATCGGTCCATTGCAGTTCAACGCGTACAGGGGTACAACGCGTACCCGCACACATTGAATGCAATGGGCCGGCCGGAGGCACCGATCGGTCCATTGCAGTACAACGCGTACAGGGGTACAACGCGTACCTGCACACATTGAATGCAATGGGCCGGCCGGAGGCACCGATCGGTCCATTGCAGTTCAACGCGTACAGGGGTACAACGCGTACCCGCACACATTGAATGCAATGGGCCGGCCGGAGGCACCGATCGGTCCATTGCAGTACAACGCGTACAGGGGTACAACGCGTACCCGCACACATTGAATGCAATGGGCCGGCCGGAGGCACCGATCGGTCCATTGCAGTACAACGCATCACTGTACATGTGACTGGCATATGCCAGCATGCCTGTCTCAGATGGACATATGCCAGCCACAGATAGCTCCCAGGGAGTGAGGGGCACACCTACATCACGGCAGCCTGTCCAAACTTTATCATAAGGCATGTAAGGCTGCATGTCCTATTGTGTGTTTGTTGGTGTACATGTTGTCCTGTGGGTGTCACCTGTGGGCAGCCACCCCCAGGCTGTGCACGTGTTCATGGGGACAGGATCCTGGGTGTTACGTGTACATGACCACTGTGATGTGCAACTGTTCATATCTGTGCATGTGCCATGGTCACATTTCACGGTGGTGTATGTGTGTCATGTCACATACCCCGTGAGTCCCATGTGGGACGGTATGTTTGAGCCAGGGTGTCCCAGTGGCACAATAGTGATGGTCCTCCACAGTCTTTGTGCATGTAGTGTTTTCAATGTCTCTGATTTCATGTGCACAATGGGAGACAGTCTCCACATCCAGGTTGTGTGTGCATGGACTTTGATGTTGTGCGTGTGTGTGTCACAGACGTCCATGTCTGTCCTGCCGTGGCAAGTGGGGCCACTACCTGGGGGGTCATGGTTGTTTTGCTGTGGTGTATACATGATACTCCATGTAATGCCAGTGTCCATGTGGCAATACAGGGTCCCTGGGAATGTACCTGTCGTTGAGCTGTGGTGCCTGGGGCACATCTGTCCTCACATGTCACTGTGGGGGGTTATTGTGACACGGCAGCAGGAGATGGGAACTGTGACACAGCCTCATGATATCCAATGGGCCAACCTGGGACTAATTGATGCCACCTGTTGGACCGTGTTGACAGATGTTGGCCATGTATGTACCATACATGTCCTTCCGGAACTGCACACTTCATGTAGTTGTGCCTCATAATGATGTATGTTGGGATCTTGAGTGTGTTCAATGCCGCATATGTAGGGTGACTGACAATCTTGCTTACTTCTCCTCTGCACTGCAGGGCTCCTGCTGTCCATCGACCATTCCCAGACCTGGCAACGATGGTGGAACGGGACAGCATCCGACGGTACCGCTTCACCAGGCAGCTGATTGAGGATTTGGCAGTGCAGTTGTCCCCACATTTGCAGCCTGGCCGGCCGTATCCTACAGCGCTGACCCCCAAGGTGAAGATGATGGCAGCCCTACACTTCTTTGCCACCGGTACCTTCCAACATACTGTGGCGACTGCTGGTGGGATGTCACAGACCATGTTGAGCCGTGTGCTCCGCGATGTTTTGGCGGCAATGTTGCTATTCCTGAACCGGTACATCTATTTCCCTAGACTACGACGACTCACTGACGTGAAGAGTGACTTTTATGCCCTGGGGAGGATGCCGCATGTCATTGGCTCCATTGATGGGACACATGTGGCTTTGGTACCACCACAGGCCCAGGAGAAGGCCTACAGGAACCGCAAGCACTACCACTCGGTCAATGCACTGGTGGTGTGTCTTGCAGACATGACCATCACACACGTGTGTGCCCGTTTCCCTGGTTCAGCACACGATGCCTTTGTGATGAGGAGTAGTCGCATCCCCAGGATGATGGCACAGATGCAGAACCAGCGTGCCTGGCTTGTCGGTGTGTACTGACTTTGTGCCATTGTGTGTGATCTGATCTGTAGTATTCCGCCCACTTTTCCAAGTCAGCTAATGTGCACTTGTCTGTCCGTAGGTGACTCGGGATACCCCAACATGCCGTGGTTGCTGACACCCCTCAGGAACCCTGTGACCTTGCCAGGTAGGTCGCTCCCCCACCACACAGCTCCGCCTGTGTTGTCCGCCCGCTGCTGCTGCTGGTAAGATCGCCCTTCCGCCTGTGGCCTCGGTGCCCGTATTTCTTTGCTTGTCTCCCCATTTTCCTTTCTGTGCCCCTCGCTGCCCCATTTGCGTTGTGCCTGTATTTTTGTCTGTTTTCTCCCCCATTTTCCTTTCTGTGCCCCTCGCTGCCCCATTTGCATTGTGCCTGTATTTATGTCTGTTTTCTCCCCCATTTTCCTTTCTGTGCCCCTCGCTGCCCCATTTGCGTTGTGCCTGTATTTTTGTCTGTTTTCTCCCCCATTTTCCTTTCTGTGCCCCTCGCTGCCCCATTTGCGTTGTGCCTGTATTTTTGTCTGTTTTCTCTCCCCATTTTCCTTTCTGTGCCCCTCGCTGCCCCATTTGCGTTGTGCCTGTATTTTTGTCTGTTTTCTCTCCCCATTTTCCTTTCTGTGCCCCTCGCTGCCCCATTTGCGTTGTGCCTGTATTTTTGTCTGTTTTCTCCCCCATTTTCCTTTCTGTGCCCCTCGCTGCCCCATTTGCGTTGTGCCTGTATTTTTGTCTGTTTTCTCTCCCCATTTTCCTTTTGTGCCCCCGCTGCCTCTCGCCATTCCCGCCGCTGCGTCCCTGCGGCCCCGCCCCCCTGACTGCCCATTCGCTGCCCCTGCCTCCCGCCTCCCAGCTGCTCCTCCCTCCCACCTCCCCATATATGGCGGCCGCTGCGCGGTGAGGAGACCGACCCTTGACCTTGCCAGGTAGGTCGCTCCCCCACCACACAGCTCCGCCTGTGTTGTCCGCCCGCTGCTGCTGCTGGTAAGATCGCCCTTCCGCCTGTGGCCTCGGTGCCCGTATTTCTTTGCTTGTCTCCCCATTTTCCTTTCTGTGCCCCTCGCTGCCCCATTTGCGTTGTGCCTGTATTTTTGTCTGTTTTCTCTCCCCATTTTCCTTTTGTGCCCCCGCTGCCTCTCGCCATTCCCGCCGCTGCGTCCCCTGCGGCCCCGCCCCCCTGACTGCCCATTCGCTGCCCCTGCCTCCCGCCTCCCAGCTGCTCCTCCCTCCCACCTCCCCATAAATGGCGGCCGCTGTGCGGCCGCGCCGCTGGCGCGCCGAGGCGCGCCTAAGGCAGCCCGTCTGCGCCCGTCCGCGCCTGGACCGCGCCCAGCGCCAAACCCCCTGGCCCCCGCAGCAGCCAACCCACCCACCGGACTTACGACACCGCCACCCTCAACGCACTCAACACCGGCCGTATCCCCGGCTGCCACCGTGCCACCCCAGGTCGCACCCACGGACCCTTCGCCTGCCAATCCTGCAAGTTCTCCTGCCTCCGGACCTGCACCGCACCCGCCAAGCCAAGCACCAGCAGCAACCACCTGAAGTGCATCCTGCTCAACACCCGCTCCATCCACAGACACGCCGTGGAACTCTGGAACCTGCTCGACTCAACATCACCAGACGTCGCTTTCCTCACGGAAACATGGATGAACGCCTCCTCAGCGCCCGACATCGCCATCGCCATCCCGGACGGATACAAGATCACCCGAAGGGACCGCGCCAACCAGACCGGAGGAGGCATCGCCATCGTCCACAAGAACACCATCCGCATCACGACCAACTCCGACGACACCTTCACAGCCGGCGAACACCTGCACTTCCAGATACACACCGACCCCAAGACCACCCTCAGAGGCACCCTCATCTACAGACCCCCAGGACCACGCACACAATTCAGCGAAGACATCGCCGACCTCATCAGCCCGCACGCCCTCCCCTCGGCTGACTACATCCTCCTTGGGGACCTCAACTTCCACCTAGAGAACAACAACGATCGCAACACCACCACCCTGCTGGACAACCTCGCCAACCTCGGACTCAAGCAACTGGTGACCACCCCCACACACCACGCCGGCCACACGCTTGACCCCGTCTTCTCCTCCAGTAAGGACATCTCCTTCAGCCACACCACCGGACTCCACTGGACAGACCACAGCTGCGTCCACTTCAGCTTCAGCAGGACCACCACGCACCACCACATGCAACAGTTTCCGCGCAGAAGCTGGAACAAGATCACCACCGACCAACTCACCACATCCCTGAGCCAGAACCCTCCCGCCAGCTCAACGAACCCCAACCAAGCCGCCAGCAACCTCACAAGATGGATCACCAACTGCGCAGACGACCTCGCCCCATTGAAGACCCCCCCAGTCAGACACGGCAACAAGAAAGCATCCTGGTTCACCGACGAACTCAAGAAATCCAAGAAGAACTGTCGGGCCCTCGAGAAAGCATGGCGCAGAGACCCGACTGCAGACAACATGACCACCCTCAAGCACGCCACCCGAAAACACCACCAGCTGATCCACTCCACCAAGAAAACCGCATTCAAGGAACGACTGGACAACAACGCCCACAACAGCAAGGAACTCTTCATCATCGTCAAAGAGCTCTCGAACCCCAGCGCCGGAAACAACGACATCACTCCCTCGCAAGACCTCTGCAACTCGCTCGCCTCGTTCTTCCACAGCAAGATCGCAGACATACACAACAGTTTCAGCACACAGCCGACGTACCCTACGACCGTTCCAACGTCCCCCACCTCCACCCTCCGAGCCTGGACCCCGATCAACACCGAAGACACTATCCGCACGATGAACTCCATCCACCCCGGATCACCTACCGACCCCTGCCCTCACCACGTCTTCAACAAGGCCGACGCCATCATCGCACCCCACCTCCGGGACATCATCAACACCTCCTTCGACACCGCCACCTTCCCAGAGAGCTGGAAGCAGCCGAACTCAGCGCCCTACTGAAGAAACCGTCAGCGGACCCCACCGACCTCAAAAACTACCGCCCCATCTCGCTCCTTCCTTTTCCTGCCAAAGTCATCGAGAAGACCGTCAACAGACAACTGGCCGCCTTCCTCGAGACGAATGGATCCCTCGACCACTCGCAGTCCGGCTTCCGGGCCAACCACAGCACCGAGACCGCCCTCATCGCAGCCACCGACGACATCCGAGCCCTGCTCGACAACGGGGAAACAGCGGCCCTCATCCTCCTGGACCTCTCCGCAGCGTTCGACACAGTCTGCCACCGCACCCTAGTGCAACGCCTGAACAACGTCGGAATCCAAGAGAAGGCACTGGAGTGGATCATCTCCTTCCTCGCCGGAAGAACCCAGAGAGTCCGCCTCCCCCGTTCAGTTCCGAGGCCACCGAAGTCATCTGCGGCGTACCACAAGGATCATCACTCAGCCCCACCCTCTTCAACGTCTACATGAGCCCCCTCGCAGCCATCGCACGCCAACACAACCTCAACATCATCTCCTACGCCGACGACACCCAGCTGATCCTCTCCCTCACCAACGACCCCACAACCGCCAGAACCAACCTACATGAAGGGATGAAGGACGTAGCCGAGTGGATGAGGAACAGCCGCCTGAAACTGAACTCAGATAAGACGGAAGTCCTCATCCTAGGATCATCACCCTCCGCCTGGGACGACTCCTGGTGGCCCCCTGCCCTGGGCAACGCACCCAAACCAACGGACCACGCACGCAACCTGGGCTTCATCCTGGACTCCTCCCTCTCAATGACCCGACAAGTCAACGCCGTCTCCTCGTCTTGCTTCAACATCCTACGCATGCTGCGCAAGATCTTCCGGTGGATCCCCACCGAAACCAGGAAGAACGGTCACCCAGGCCCTCGTCACCAGCCGACTGGACTACGGCAACTCCTCTACGCCGGAACCACAGCCAAACTTCAAAAGAGACTCCAACGCATCCAGAACGCTGCAGCTCGACTCATCCTGGACATCCCCCGACACAGCCACATCGCCAGACACCTGAGAGACCTGCACTGGCTCCCCGTCAGCAAGAGAATCACGTTCCGACTCCTCACCCACGCACACAAAGCCCTCCACAACCAAGGCCCCAGATACCTCAACGACCGTCTGACCTTCTACACTCCCACCCGCCAGCTACGATCGACCAACCACGCCCTCGCCGCCGTCCCCCGCATCCGAAGAGCCACAACGGGAGGAAGATCCTTCTCCTACCTGGCTGCCAAGACGTGGAACTCCCTACCCATCCACCTCCGCCTTACCCAAGACCACCTCTCCTTCAGGAAGCAACTCAAGACCTGGCTGTTCGAACAGTAGCGGACCCCCCTCCCCCAAGCGCCTTGAGACCCTCCGGGTGAGTAGCGCGCTATACAAATGATTGATTGATTGATTGATTGATTGATTGACACCAGCCCAGATGCGCTACAATGAGGCACATGGTCGGACCAGGAGAGTGATTGAGCGGACATTTGGTCTCCTGAAGAGCCGCTTCCGCTGCCTGGACAAGACCGGAGGGTCCCTCCCATATGCCCCTGCGAAAGTGTGCAAGATTATCATCGTCTGCTGCATGCTCCACAACCTGGCAGTGCGGAAGGAGTTGCCTCTCATCCAGGATGACAATGACCAACATCCACCACCTGTGGAGGATCCTGGCCTGGACCACGATGCCAGTGACGATGATGATGATGATGGTGATGTCCGCACACAGCTCATCACCAACTTCTTTAGCTGAATGTGAGTATCCTGAGGTGTCATGTCAATGATGTGAGTTGGCATGATGTGTGGGTGGTGCTCTGGTGCTGTTGGAGTGTGTCCATGGGCTACTTGACTGGATGTGTGTTGCGATGTGTGCTAACAGGTGGGCTGTACTCCCCAACAGTGTTGACATGCTAACTTGGTTCTGGGTGGGTATCTTGTAACATGTATTGTGCATGAGTTTTGCTGTTCTGTCCTGTACTCCATTGCTTTTGACTGTGTGTCATTTCTGTCCTTCACAGGGTACTTTCAGATTCGTTTGGTCAACTGTGTCCACCGACGACGTGATTGCACATCCAGGCTGGTAGCTGTTGTGTCCCTACAGGTGATGTGCGCCACACCCATGGACTTCCTTCCGTCTACAGTTGTTGACTGTGTGCCCGCTGCCAGGTGGGATTACCTTGCATCTGTAGTGGTTACGACATGTTGCAACTGTGTAATAAACCTGTGCTTCACTTTGTGATGTGCGTTGTCTGTGGTCACACATTTGACTGCCATTTGCTTACTGCACCTGTGGGCTACTTGACTACAACTGGGAATGGGTGTGGTGTCTGTGCATTGCACCGTCTTCCCTGGCAACATCAGTGTAGGCAATGAGTCAGATGGCCTAGGTGTGTATGTGTTGTGTAGCCCTGGTGGTGTGTCTCCCTCATATGTGTCACGTTGCCTTTACTCACATGCCTGTGTTGTCCTTGCTGTTGCAGTTCGCATACACAGTGTAATTTTGCAGTTCATCATCCCCATAACAGCACCCACGTTGGAATCACGACAGAGGCAAGTATGGTGTATTAGTGTGTTTATTGTGATACATTTGTGTTAATAGTGCATAGGATGGGTAGTGCTGTACATAAATCTTGCAATCCGAAGTTCCTAGGTGAATTGAAAGTCCTGGTAGACAGGATCCCCAGTATCGGGGCCACAGTTGTCTGACACATTGGTCCAACTTGTACTCCCCATGCAATGTGTGGGAGTAGTGTTGCCGTCAACAGGGTGAACAGTCTGTGCACAAAGGTGAACATCCAGAACAGGTTCAGGCTTCCTGGGAGTTGCGCTTGGCCATCGGCCTCTCACTTTTCCCTCCTCGGACGACCCCTCTTCTTGGGGGGGCCCCTCAAGTACAGGCTGCTGCGGTGCAGGGGACTCTCCGCCAGAGTCCTCCTCCCTCCCTGTGGCAGTTGCAGTTTGTTCGGCACCAGATGTTGTTGGCACACAGGGAGGTGTGGACTGGTTGCTGTTCATCTGGCAGAGGCATTGTAAAATGTCCCTGTGCACCGCCGTCTTCTCATGCAGTGCATCCCACTTGGACTCCACGCGGGACATGTGTGAGTCCACGCGGGACATGTGTGACTCCACGTGGGACATGTGGGAGTCCAAGCGGGCATGATGGGCAGCCTGCTGCTGTTTCATGTCTCTGAGGAGCCCCACTACCTGGCTGAGCTCTCCGGTGCTGGACTGGTACGCATCAGCTATGCGTACCAGTTGTGGGTCATCATGCACACCAGCAACGTCTGCAAGCAGCGACCTCTGTCTCCCACCCCTCCCACCACCCCTGCTGACATGTGCAGTGTGTGCAGTGGCACGCACAGATAACCCTGGTCCACCTTGGGGGTTGGTGGTGGTGGTGGTGTCCATGGCCCCAGGTTGGTCCAGGGTCCCTGTGCTGGTGTTGCTCCTTGTTCTGTCCATGTCGGCAGGGATGGTATTTGTGGTGACAGTCGTTGGAGGGGTGGGTGCAGGGGGTGCAGCTGGTGGTCCTGCTGGTGCTGCAGCTGGTGGTCCTGCTGGTGCTGCATGTTGACTTGCACCGGATGTGCCAGGTTGGTCTTCATCGTCCGAGGAGGACAGAGGCTGGACGACGCCAGTGAGCTCCGCATCCTCTTGAGCCTGGGACTGGGACTCCTCAGCGTCTGCTGCTGTGTCCCCATCATCACCTGTTTTTGGGAGACACAAACAATGTATGTTATGTTTCTGCAGGCATCAATGGTTGACACACATGACAGTTGTGACTGTGCCTCTGGGTGCGGGCCTGTACATTGCATTGTCCTAAGTCGTCACAGTCAGGGGTTGATATTGGTGTGGCACATTGTCCTGCATTATTTGGGCATTTCTATGTATTTTCTGGGGTGTGAACATGGTCTGCATTGGTTGTGTTTGGTTGACAGCCGGCCCTCCTTCCCACCCACCCAGCCAGTCAGTTATCCCACCATGGAACGTGCTTGCGTTGCAGGGAGTGGAAGTTGTCTCTCAGGATGTCAGTCAGTGGTGTCCTGCTGTTTGTTGGTGCACAGTTGGCAGCAGGGCCTTGTGCTCCCCACAGCAGTAGCCAGTGTCAGCCATCTTGTGAGTCCTTCTCCACTCCCTGTGATGTGAGCATGGTTCAGGGTGGTGTTGATGGGACAGTTGTGGGGGTGAGCTATGTCTGTGACTACGACTCCCATCATGCTATTGCCTCCACCCCACTTCCCAGCATTCCCATACTTACTTGCTTTTGTGGGAGTTCAGTGTGTGTGGGTGTGAGAGCAATGGCAAGATGGCTGACAGTGGTGTCCTGCTGTTGGTTGGTGTGCAGTACCCAGCATGCCCTTGTGCTCCCCACGACACAGCAACAGTGTCAGACATCTTTGATGGGCCTTTCCACTCTCTGTGGGATGTGCATGCGTGAGTGTGAGCTTGCTGGGCCATGTGGTGGGGGATGTAGAGCTGTGACTACGACTCCCATCATGCTATTGCCTCCTCCCCCTTCCCAGCATGCCCATGCTTCCTTCCTTTGACTCTGCTTCCCTGTGGGGTGGGCTGGCTGTGCTGACAGGATGGCTGGGAGTGTTGTCCTGGCAGTTGTTTGGCTAAAAGTCCCAAGAGTGTCCCTGTGCTTCACACAACATAACCCAGGGTGGTGGTTCTTTGTGGGATCTTGTGTTAGGATGGGGGCTTTGCATTCTACCAGATGGGTTCTGTGGAGTTTGTGTTGGGGGGTGTGTGAGGGGAGGTGCTTGTGACTTTGGTCAGTGCTGCAAGTCCTCCTTCCCACCCAGCTAGCCAGATATCCCACCATGGAACGTGCTTGCATTGCAGGGAGTGTAAGTTGTCTCTCAGGATGTCAGTCAGTGGTGTCCTGCTGTTTGTTGGTGCACAGTTGCCAGCAGGGCCTTGTGCTCCCCACAGCAGTAGCCAGTGTCAGCCATCTTGTGAGTCCTTCTCCACTTCCTGTGATGTGAGCATGGTTCAGGGTGGTGTTGATGGGACAGTTGTGGGGGTGACCAATATCAGTGACTACGACTCCCATCATGCTATTGCCTCCACCCCCCTTCCCAGCATGCCCATGCTTCCTTCCTTTTGACTCTGCTTCCCTGTGGGGTGGGCTGGCTCTGCTGACAGGATGGCTGGGAGTGTTGTCCTGGCAGTTGTTTGGCTAAAAGTCCCAAGAGTGTCCCTGTGCTTCACACAACATAACCCAGGGTGGTGGTTCTTTGTGGGATCTTGTGTTAGGATGGGGGCATTGCATTCTACCAGGTGGGTTCTGTGGAGTTTGTGTTGGGGGTGTGTGAGGGGAGGTGCTTGTGACTATGGTCAGTGCTGCAAGTCCTCCTTCCCACCCAGCTAGCCAGATATCCCACCATGGAACGTGCTTGCATTGCAGGGAGTGTAAGTTGTCTCTCAGGATGTCAGTCAGTGGTGTCCTGCTGTTTGTTGGTGCACAGTTGCCAGCAGGGCCTTGTGCTCCTCACAGCAGTAGCCAGTGTCAGCCATCTTGTGAGTCCTTCTCCACTCCCTGTGATGTGAGCATGGTTCAGGGTGGTGTTGATGGGACAGTTGTGGGGGGGCAATATGTGTGACTGCAACTCCCATGATGCTATTGGCTACACTGACTTGGCCAGCATACACAGAATTCCTTCCTTTGAGTGGTCTTCACTGTGTGTTGGTGTTGTTGTGGTGGCTACATGTCTGGATGTGTTTGTTAGCTCTATTTATGCCACTGCCTAGCTGTAGTTGTAGTTGTGTTTGTACATGTGTTGGCACAGTTGGATGTGACTTTTTTGATGGCATGTGTTGTGTTTATCTGACTGACATACACATTTTGGGATGATTCTGTTCTGGTTGCTGTGTAATTGCTATGAGTGCATGGTTTGACTCTCCCTTGACAGTGATGTGTGTGTTTTGTGGCAGTATATTGTGTACATTTGTTGTGTACTCACCAGGCTCTGGGATGTCCTCTAGTCCATATACGCTCACTGGCGGAAGGATGGTCCGCACCTTCTCCTCCCAGGGCCTGAGGTATATTGGCTTGGCAGGAGGGCCACTGCCGGTGTATTGGCTGTTGATGTAGTCTTTCTTCAGCAGGTCCCGTACCCTCCTGCGCACGTCATACCACCTGTTCTGGATGTCGCTCTTTGTGCGCCGACATGGTGATTGTGCGTTCACCCTGTTGATGATCCTCTCCCACATCTTGGTTTTCTGGGAGATGGGGGTCTGTTGGACCAGTGTGCCAAACAGCTGTGGCTCTACCCTGAGGATCTCGTCTACCATGACTTCCAATTCACAATCTAGGAACTTGGGATTCTTCTTGGGGGGCATGGTGATGGGTGGTGATGGTGAGTGATGTGTGTGTTGGTGTGCAGGTGAGGGTGTGTGAATGTGTGTTTTGCTGGGTGTATGTGAGGTAGGTATTTGTTGGTGTGCTGATGGTGTGTGGCTTGTGTGAGGGATGAGCTGTGGGTGTGTGGTTGCTTTCTCTTGGGTGCTGGCAGTGGAATGGCATTTGCAAAGGCTCATGGTTGTGATTTGTGTCCTTTATATAGGTGGAGTTGTGGGTGTGTCTTTGTTCTCTGTCCCCACCCCCCAGTATTTATTGGCTTGGTAATTGCTTGTTTGGCCTTTTTTTGGGTGTTTTTCCTTTGTGCTGTTTGTGTATGTTGGAAACGTTCTTGTGACCGAGTCGGACCCTGCATTTGTCTCGTACGGTCTTCTCCATTTCGTTCACGCTGTGTTTGTGCTGTTTTCTATGCTGCGTACGCGTCGGTCGCGGTGTTTTGTGTTGCTTCGGCTCGGTTTTGTATGCGTGTCGGTCGTGCGGCTTGGCCTCCGTCCGACTCGCTCGTGGTTTTCGCGCCTTGCATCGTACTTTGCGGTTTGGAGTTCGCGTGTACGTTTCAGTCGGATTTGTTCCGGGTGCGTGTCGGTCGGTTGGATTCGCATGTTTTTCCGTCCGGATTGCTGTTTTCCTTGCGGCTCGGTCGGTCGACTTGGTTTCGGTACGTGTCGGTCGGATTTTTCACGCCTTGCATCGTACTTGGCGTGTCGGGCGCCACAGGTACGTGTCGGTCGGTATTATTTCCGGATCCGAGTCGGTCGGTGCTTTTTCCGGCCCGAATCGGAATCGACCCCTCTGTAGAGATGTGCATTTAGAGTATAAATTTCGGTTGCCTAATGAATTACGAAATTCATACTTAATATTTTTGATGCCAAAATTCTAAGAAGATATCAACATGAATTACTGAGTATATTTTAGATATTTCCACTACAAATGATTTTAGAAACATCATTCACCCTATCAGAAACATGTGAATATGATTTTAGAAGTGTATGTTGGATATCCTCATTGCAAATGTTTTCAGAAACATCATTCAGCCTATTGGGAAGGTGTGTAATGTGTATATGAATTCAAAAGTTTATTTCGGATATACTCAATGGAAATATTTTCAGAAACATCATTCGGCCAATAGGGAAGATGTTCGTAATTACGGTTTCAATTATTAATTCTGTTGTTTCATATTGCGTTTCAAAAATTGTGTTTGAAAGAAGGTGGTGATATATTTGAAGTTTGTATTATATACTATGTTACTAAGGATGTTTATTTGTGAAAATGTAAATACCAAGTTGCGTTGGTTGTAGACATTTTGAAGAGAAGTATGTTTTTTTTTAACAATCTTATTGATTGTATTTTTTTGCCTGCTGTCATCTGATGATTAACATTGGGGGGGCGTGACCAAGCCAGCTAAGATGGTGGACGCACCTTCCTAGTGCTCCGCTCGGCAGCCCGCGCTAATCAGCTACTTACCCACCATAAATGCCCGCATACTTCTGGAAATACGCGCCAGAATCGCCGCTGACCGCAGGGGCCCCTGCTGAGAGACGAGTTGCGGACCAGACGCGGAAATAACCGTGAGGAAGGATCGGTGCAACGGCTACGGGTGAAATCAAAATGGCGGCGCCCGCCCGCTACTAGCTGTCAGCCACGGAACAAACGAGGGGAGCACGGCTCGGCGACCGCCCCAACCAGGTAAGCCAATCTCCCGAGGTGCCAGAGGAACGCCGCTGACTACAGGTGAGACCGCCGAGAGGGGGGCCCCGGGAACAGCGCACGAAACAGTGCGATCATACTGCATCAGGGCCTCCTGGGTTTTGAGCATACTAGATGATGTGAGCGTTGCCCCCCCCGCACGGCGCTAGGATCCGAGGCGCGCGGAGGGTGAGCTCACAGGGATACGCAGAGAGTCTCAAGTCCGGGGACATCAAAGAACTGCCAGCGCCGACCCGCAAGTGAGATGGAGCTCCCCGGACGTCACTGACATTATTAGGACCTCTGGCCCCCCAATGACACCCACAGCGAGGGGCACTGAATAAGAGGCCCGATCTGTAGAACCTTGGCCCCCACTAAGAGAACTTTGCTCCGACCCCTTGGCTGCCTGGACAAGGTGAGCATCCCCCCGTGCGATACAGGGACACAAGAAACGTGGAGGGGGAACTCACTGGGACGTGTGACATCACCGAGGCACCACCGAGACACAAAAGCTGAGGACTCCCCCAGGTGTCACTGGAGACCTTCGCGGGCCATAGGGGAGAGTAGGCGAGGAATACCAGATAATCCCGGACATATAGAGCCGGGCCCAGAGGCGCAAGGAGTCGGGCTGAGCCGGGCACTCACCGGAGAGAGACTGCAAGAGCCGTCACACGGTGGAGGCCCTTTTTCCGGCTCAGAAACAAGACGACCAAGGGCCGCGAAGCGACAACAGATCGTGAAGAGAAGTCGAGAAGGGGCTTCGCCATACAACACCTCTCCATCACTCCCCTTTCAAACATCAGGGTCCACCAGCGACCTGAACATATAGATGACCACGCCACTGCCCAGAACCGGACAACGAAATCGCAGCCAGTAATAGTTACGGGGCGATATTAAATAGATACTCCCATAGAGTGTGTTGATACCAAGGTGCCCCACAACACAGAGAGAACATAATCCCAACAAGCAAAAAAACAACACTACAGATCCCACTGCCCGCTAAAAGTGCGCCCTGAAGGTGCCCCATAAACTCAGAACAATATGGGTCGGCAACGGACAACGGGGACAACCTCGGCACCAGCAATAACGAGACCGCCATCCCCGGATCCAAAAACGGCGCCACCGGTAGGGGAGCCCCCTGAAACAGAATCCATGTCAGCCAAACTGGATAAAGTCCTAGCGGCAATCGAGCACTCCCAAGAAACCATGGAGAGTAAATTCGGAGAGTTAGCCGCAGACCTCAACTTACTGCGGGACGACCACAGAAAACTAGCGGATAAAGTTAAACAAGGGGAGAGAACGCTCCAAACTGTGGAACCGCAAATCCAATCGCACCAGGAAGCCATTAAAGAGCTACAAACCAGAGTGAAGGCTCTGGAAAACAAAGCGGATGATTTGGAGGGGCGCTCCCGCCGGAGCAACATTCGTATCCTGAATCTGCCGGAAGGTGCGGAGGGATCCCATCCAATCCGATACATTGAAGCATGGATGAAAACATTCACGCAGGAACAAGAATTGACTCAATACTTTTCAGTCGAGAGGGCGCATCGGGTCCCAGCCCGCAGACCACCTCCGGGAGCATCGCCCCGACCGTTCTTGCTGAAACTGCTCCATTACCAAGACAGAGACGCTGTACTCCGGGCGGCTAGACAGGCGGGGCCGCTCCGAGTGGAGGACAAACAGGTCATGTTGTTCCCGGATTACTCCCAAGCCGTCCAACGACAACGAGCCACGTTTCTAACAGTAAAACGCACCCTACGTCAAAAGAACATACAATACGCACTCTTATTTCCAGCCCGCCTCAAGATCATACAGGGCGGGACTACACACTTCTTTACAGACCCCGCAGAAGCGAGCAATTGGGTGGAGCAGCACTTGGGGGAGCTCGACGACCGCAGACACACACAAGCCCGGCGACCCACTGACCGAAGGCGACAGCAACACAAGCGAATCACTCTTACACAATTAAGCCAAAGATCAGATCCCACCACTAAAAGCTCCCCCGATCTTGAACAAATCATTGCGGAACGCAGACGAGGCAATACAAGCAGTAGCTGAGACACAATTGACAGGGAACAGCTCAGATGGAGGCAAAGACCCGCATCTGTTCACATCGGAAGAAGAGGTCAGCGACGCACAAACCTCCCGTGACGGCTCAGTCACTCCTCCGATGGTGACCCCTCGGACAGCGGACACATTGCTCGATGGCCGAGTTAGTGACTGAAGGGGATGACGCGGGGGACATCCCCCTCCCCACAGACCATATCAGTTGCCAAGAACACACCTTCGTGCCACAATGAGACCCACTGAAGCGGTATCTAGAACATTCCAAAGCGATATAAACGAACGGAACAGAAGGGACGTGAGGATATCCCCAGGCATTTACATTTCATCGTCAGGAAGCGGGCTGCTGAGACGTCGGCAACCACTGCAGACACGCAGCCACCCCCTCGAATTACGAACTAAAGAATATACCAGATGTGTAGTTTGGACTTGTTGCCTCGAGTGATAGGTCCCTTAGTTGGGAATGTTTCCCGAAGTTCAGTTTAAATTTCCCCTTATTACAAATGTATCCCTCACCCCCGCAGGAGCAAACGGACAATACGATAAAAGATGAGCGGAAAGTGGTCATTCTGATGGGGAGAAGCTGGAAGCCCACCAGAGCATCACACATAGACGGTCCTGACCCGGTAACTAACACCATGACCACTGGGGTCCCTAATACAGATATAAAAATAATTACATTAAATGTCAGGGGCATGCACACTGCGAGAAAACGTTATGCTGTCTATGCCTATATAAAGAGGCAACAGGCGCACATAGCCCTCCTGCAGGAGACACACCTGACAGCAACCGAAGTGGGACGACTGAGTAGAAAATGGCGGGGTATTGTCTGCGCCACGGCATATTCAGCTTTTGCAAGGGGGCCCTAGTTTGGATCCGACCTGGGATTCCCTTCAGGGAGCAGACGCGTAGGGTAGATAAAGAGGGACGATATGCATTGTTAGAAGGTTTATTAGATGGACAGTCTATACTATTAGGGAGCATATACGCCCCCAATGTAGAACAAGCCCCTTTTTGGGGTAACCTTACAGGGATGCTAACCCATTACACGCTGGTCCCGTGGGTATTGGGCGGTGACTACAACTGTGCCCTGGACATAGGCCTTGACAGATCCCACCCCCACAAGCACAATCACCAGCACATAAGCAGACGGAACTTTTTAACATATGGGTAAAACACTGGGCACTAACGGATGCATGGCGGGCACGGAACCCGACTACCAGACTATACTCCTTTCATTCCATTCCACACAACCTACGAGTACGCCTGGATCGATTTCTCTGCTCCGCCACAATACTCCCAAAAGTACAGCACACGGACTACTTAGGGAGAGTACTGTCGGACCACGATGCCCACATATTGACCCTCAGATGGAAGCCGCCCCATCCTCCCATACCCACCTGGAAATTACCAGGGGATTGCCTCACAGATCAGGTGTTTAGTCACGACCATGGGGAACACATCCAAAGGCACTTCGCATTAAACACGGGTACGGCATCCTCTCGACTGATCGAATGGGACACATTCAAAGTGGTAGCGAGGGGCCTCTGCATACAACAGATAGTGGGGGTGCGCAGGACACTAGAGAAAACACTGCAGAAGGCGGAACAAACACTAGCGGCACTAACGAAAGAAGCTGATACAGGCAAGCCCACCACAAATCAAATGGCCATTGCTAAAACAATCTACGCGGAGACCCTGAGAGATCTTCGCAAATACAATTTTAGGGTCTACGCTTCTAAAGTGCACCGGGAGGGCAATAGAGTGGGAACGCTCCTGGCCTGGCTAGCCAAGCAAAATTCAGATGTAAAACCAATTACGGAAATAGCAGACAACTCTGGTGTCCTCTGGCACTCACAACTAGATATTCTACGCATATTCCATGACTACTACTCTGACATTTACCGAGCCCCAGAGCAACGCAACCATCAAAAGATTAGCAGATTCCTGAACCCACTACAACTGCCCCAAGTCCCCCCGCGGACAAAAAAGCACTAGAGGGGAAGATCAAGCCCGCAGATATCTCCCAGGCGATTAGAGCATTAGCACGCAACAAAGCGCCAGGGATGGACGGCTTTCCACTTGAATATTATAGCACCTACACGACCCAATTGATCCCCCACATGGTGACCATGTATAACGACGCACTAGACAACGGCGAACACCCAGGCTCCCTTAGGGAATCGATCATAGTCACATTTCTAAAACCACACAGAGACCCCACGCTCCCCTCCTCATACAGACCAATCACTCTCCTCAACGCAGACTGTAAGATACTGGGCAAATTGCTAGCGGACCGATATGCCCAAATCCTGACACCATTGATTCACCCAGATCAATGTGGATTTGTCCCACGCCGTAACACATCGCAGAACCTACGCAGATTATTTCATGTCCAAGACGGGGTGAGGCCGCGGTTCCCTAATGCAGCGTGTCTGATCCTGGACCTCGAAAAGCCTTCGATACACTGTCATGGCCGTACTTATTTGCGATCCTTCGCAAAAGCAATATAGGGCCTACACTGACGGCCTACACGAAGCTCCTCTACTCAGGCCTTACCTCACGAGTCAGAATAGGCAAATACATCTCTTCCCCGTTCGTTATCGAAAGGGGAACCAGACAGGGATGCCCACTGTCTCCCCTCCTGTTCGCCCTAGCGGTGGAGCCCTTGGCGATGCGCTTACGACAGGAGGGTGAAAGCTGGGGTATTCCGCTTGCAGACACGGTGCACTGCGTGTCCCTATACGCGGATGACCTTTTAATTTATGTCCGTGATGCCACCCAAGACTTGACGCCTATCTGGTCAGCATTAAGGGAATTTGCTGCGGCCTCCGGCCTTCAAGTTAACTGGGACAAATCCACCCTATATCCGCTGAGTCCATACTTGGCCCCATTCGAAATCCAGATTGGACCTAAGACACTTACATGGAACGCCGTGGCGCTCAGATATCTGGGGGTGAGACTGTATCATTCCCCGGCAGACCTGTACGAAGGGAACCACCGCAGGGCGTTAGCAGGGATAAGATCGGCAGTGGGATTTTGGAAAACATTACCCCTAGCCCCCATTGGGCGAGTAGCACTTGCAAAAATGATCATGGTCCCCAGGCTACTTTACCACTTCGCCAATCTCCCTGTTATACCGCCACGCCCATTCTTTAAAGAATTAGATACCCTGCTTGCCGAGCTGATCTGGGGAGGAGGTCGACACAGGGTGGCATTGTCTACGTTATATTTGCCCACGAATCAAGGGGGATTGGGAGCACCATCTTTTGAGGCATATTTCCTAGCGGCCCAGCTACAGTGGTTGTCACACTGGACAGCAGAACGTCACACCGGGAGACCACTACTGGGGGGGCCGTATACCGCTCCCGGCAATCCATAGAATGTTACTACCAGGCACTAAACCCATGTGCTCCCGACCTCTCCAGCTGTCCATAGCTCGTAAATGCATGATGCGAATTCATCGCATGTCCAAGGACAGACCCCCGTACTCACCCCTCCTCCCACTGGTGGGCTTCCCTAGAAAGGAGAAATATTATACTGCTGGTGCTTTCCAAGTCTGGACCGACCTGGCAGTCACAGAGATAGGATCCCTGTTCGAAGAGGGCCAACTTCAGACATACGCCCAGATGGCTGACCATTGCGGCCTCCTGCCAGGCCAGTTTTTAACACACAGGCAACTCATAGATAGTAGCCGCCGCTACTGGGACCCAAATACGGGGGAGCCTCCGACACACCCAGTGATACATACCATTCTGCACATGGGAGCGGGCCGACACCTGGTTACGTGGCTTTATAAGGCCATCCGGGAATTGATACTCACCCCATTACAGTCATTACGTCAGACTTGGGAGACAGAGATGGGAAGAGTGTTTAATGACAAAGAATGGGACACAGCTTTAGAATACCCCAAAAGGTCTCCAGGAACGCGCGTTTCAAGAATATTCAATTCAATGTCCTCCACAGAGCATACCTCACACCACACCGCCTCCACCGTTTTTATCCAGATACACACTTTGCATGCCCCAGATGCCTTAGGCCCGAGGCAGACTTTAAGCACATGTTCTGGGATTGCCCTACCATCCAGGACTACTGGGACCAAGTTCACCAGATGCTTAGGGCAACGACCAATAGCACAACTATGTCCACATGGGAAGCCTGTGCGCTCGGGATCTTCCGCAGGCGGAAGACCGAAAAATTGCAGAACCGCTTTGCATCCCTCGCCATTTTATTAGCAAAACGGGGAATAGCCATGCATTGGCGGACCCAAACGGGACCCCGGTAGCAGCCTGGAAGGGCGCCATGAAAAAATGGGGTAGGGCGGAGGAGGAGGTATTAAGGGAAGAGGAAGTCAGGGGCGCCCGTAAGCACCCCATCTCTTTAGATTGGGCGCAGTTATTACACACATTCACACATGAAGCGACTCCGGTGGAAGTACCAGCAGACTCCCAATCCCAGACCCCACCTTTGCCCCCTGCTGAATCCGCAGCACCAGTCCCACGACAGGGTTCACCAGACTAGATACAATGCTCTACTAGAGTCATGCCGGGAGCTCTACACCCATACATGGTGGTAACCTA
>CAWUFW010027093.1:0-28980 GCA_963921515.1 Calotriton arnoldi | reverse complement strand
TGAGACCAAATATCACCATCACTGCAGCAAGGGCATTGTTAGCATCATCAACATCATGTACATCAGAAGCAAAAGCACTAGAGAACAGAAAGTTGCTTTATTCAGCATATGTGGCATTAAAAGTAGAAGTCCGGTAGAACATAAACAAAGGCCAATGGCCAGTCCATCAACAAAGTCACAAGTGGGTGACAGTGGCAGATGCCACCCTACACATGCCTGCACAAAACCAGGGACAATCCACTAGGAGGGGCAACCGGGGGGGGGGTAGGCCAGGCACCGCAGGGACAGGATCAGGGCTCACCAGGAGGAAGCAAGGAAGGGGTGGTGGGTGCTGGAGAGCCACTGACAACTGCAGTGGAGGTGTCTGACATGGTGTGTGCCGGTACAACTGGGGGGCATGGCTCAGATGTTGTGGGTGCCGGCACGACTGCAGTGGACCCTGCAGATGGAGTGGACAGGTCCGCCACTGCAGTGCCCAAGTCAGACAGGGTGGTAGTGGACTCCACTGCAGTGCCTACCACCAGGGGAGGAGAATGGGGAACAGGCAAGGTGGGCTGGACAGAGGGGAGGACACCCTCACCACATCAGTGGCACAGACAAGCGCAGTGGGGGGTGTGGTGCCGGGAGAGCAAGTGGCAGGGGGAGAAGGCCGGAGCCTCTTGGGGATGGTATATCTGTGGGTGGGGAACATGGGGCAGGGTGTGGTGGGGGCACCTGTGGAGTGGGGGCCTGAGGGATGGAGGAAGGAGACCTGGTGCTTGAGCTGCAGGGCGGCGGCGGGGTCTTGCTCTTACCACTCCGGGGGGACTTGCGGGTGGGGGCCTCAGTCTGTCTGCGCCTGGGGGAGGGTGTCCGGGGGCGAGGGGCACTCTGCTCCGTGTGGGGGGCTTCCTCTTCCCCCTGGATGCTGGGGCAGCTGGATCGGAGGGGAAGAGGCCGAGGTCACTGAGGAAGAGGCGCTGGGTCTTTGGGGTTGCAGGTGAGGCAAGGGAGGGTGCTTTGGAGGGAGAGGCAACTGAGGACTGTGCAGTGCCCGTGGATGCGTGTGTGTGTACCAGGGCCCCATCCCCTGTGAGTCTGGTTTCAGTCCCCTGACTGTGCGTGCGTGTGCGTTTAGTTTGTGGCGTGTGTGTCTGTGTGCTGGATGTGTGTGTGCTGGTGTGTGCCTGTGCCGGTGTGTGTGTGCTTGGGACGGGCAAGGTGCTGGGGAGTGTGGATGGAGCAGAGGCAGGAGGGGTGAGGGACTGTCTGAGGAGGGACACTGCTGCCGTCAGGGAGGAGTCCATGGACCTGTTGCCCCTCTGTAGGTCAGACATGCCCGATGAGATGCCCTCCATGAACGACACCAGCTGAGTCAACAGTGCGGTGTGCGCATGGAGGACACTCAGCATGGCTGTCTGCCCTACATGGAGCTGCCGAAGGAGGTACACAGACTCCTCACTCAGGGCAGCAGGGGACACAGGGGCAGGGGGTGCGGTGCCTGGGCCAAAGGAGACACGCTCCCGAACATGGGAGCCTCCACGGACCTTGGGAATGGGAGCCGATGGGAGGGCGGTGGTGGTGCTGGTGGTGGCGGGGACAGCAACACTAGCTGGGGTGTGGTGGCTGCTGACACCCGCCTCCATAAGGGAGTCATCCTCCGAGTTGCTCTGGTCCTCAGCTGAGGTGGATGGTGCTGAGGATTCCTCGGTGTGGCTCCCCTCGCCCTCCGTGCCACTGGGTCCCTCCGACCACTCCTCGGCTGCTGACCCAGTCTGGCTCTCTGGCTCCTCCTGGTCCGTGGAGCTGTCCCCTTCCGTGGCCGTGGATGTATCTGCAAACAATGGGGAAACAGACAGACATCAGTCACCTGCACCAAACGCACACACCACTGTGAGCACAGCACATCACAGAGCAAGCCCTGGCATCATTAGTTGTACATTGCTAAAAGTGCCCTAACTGAACAGGAGAAGCCAATTGTCAGTCTGATGCCAAGCATGGCACTCACATCCCACATGGCCTTGCACCCATCTGTCTGGTGTCTGTTGGATTGCAACACCCCAGTGTGGACACATGCACCAAGTACACAGTAGTTGGACAGTGCAGAGGACACGGTGTGGACACATCACAGCTCTTGCCACTGAGTCAGTACAGGTTTCCGGATGAAAGGGATGCCCAGAGTCAAATAGGAAATGCATGTGATGCATACCAGCGACAGACACCATGATGCACCCATGTCCTGATAGCCAGCGCCACTATGGTGTGCATGTAGCACATGTCACTCCCCTGCAGGACCACAAATAAGTTGACACATGCCATGGCAGAGGCATGACTGCTAAGTCATACATCACTGTCTCAGTGATGTATGACTTGGCAGCCAGACAACAACACTATGCACTGTGTCACAATAGTAGGTCATGGGGAATGCAAGTCCTGGAGCGGCACAAGTGCACATGTACATCCCCCACACAACACATCATCTCAACCCTCATCTGTCCAGGTCACACCTATTGGACATATGGGAGTCCTGTGACACTACCCTCTGAACCTGAGCCCCTCACAATTTGCTGTGAATGGGGAACAGCTGCCTGAACATCACATTCGCATACCCCAGTCTGCACGGGCAGCTGATCAAACACCTATGTGACACACAAAGTATCGTCTCCTATGGTCACATCTCCAGGGGCATGCTGAGCCCCTACCAAGAAACACCCCAGCAGTCCTGGCAACTAATCCACAGCACACTGACACAGAGGCAGACACCGGAGGGGTCAAATCACTGTGCACAATGTGTCAGCTGATACACGGGAGTGGGAGTACAGAGTGCATTGCATGGCCTGGAGTAGGCATGACTGTCCTGCTCCACATGAATGAGGGATGTGCCCTGGACAGTGGATAGCTGGCTATGTATGTGTGACACACGTAATCTGCACACTCCTGGTGCCCAAACATTGTTCCCACCCGCTGCATGGGCGTGTGCCACATACCCCAGGCACATGTGGTGGCTCAGCTCAGCAAGTGGACCGCATATCAAAGCAACACGCAGATCACATGTCCAAACACAGGCGTTGTGTGAACAATGGACCCACCCATGATGCCCACAACAGAGTTAGGGAAACAGATGCTGTCCCCCACCTTTAGTGAAGCAAACTGCAAGGACACAGTCCCAAGTGACACAATTCCCTGAATGTAAGGGCCACACCTGGGTATCAGATGAGCAGTGGGCAGTGCACAATAGAGGGACATGGCTCCTGGACAACATGACTGCTGCACTGTGGCAGTTGAACCAGGCCAGAGGAGGGCACAAAGCATGTAATACAGTGTTCACAGTGCAGTCTTTGACTCACCCCCTCCTTGCTGCTGTCTGGCCTTCAGCTGCCCATCCAGGTCTGGAAAGACCACCGCCAGGATCTGGAGCATGTGGGGGTCAGGGTCCGTGTTCCGCCCCTCCTGCGAGGAGGCGACAGCTTTAGCTGGACCCGTGCAATCCTCCGGGTCCAGCCCCAAAGGTCCTGCCACCTCTTCTGGCAGTTGCGGATCCGGCGCTTGTAGACCCCACGGACCGGACAGCCCGGACGATGTCCTTCCAGATTTCCTGCTTCCGATGGGCATTAACCTGTCAGGATGACAAAGTGAAAAGGCCATTACCACACATGCAACATATCCGTGCATGACACAGTTGTATATACATGTCTCAATCACAGGGGCACATGATGGACACAGGCAGTGCAAAGCTGACCATGGACAGTTTGCCAGACGTCACTACATGGTATCATTGCATGGGAAGTAAAACCATGTTCAAATGCACTGTCACTGCACCATACCTGTCCAGTGCAAGTCACTACACACTATGGGGGGTGACAACTACTCAGTGCGCCTGCTAGCCAGTGGCCTGCAGACTCTCAGCCTTGCTAGTCACACAAAATGCACATTCAGAAAGGCAGTGCACAGAACACTCACCTGCTCCCCTGGTGTCCCATACAGCTTGCTGTACTGTGGAAGTAGGCTGTCCAGCAGGGCCTGGTTCTCTTCAAGGCTGAAGGCTGGGGCTCTCTCCACAGTACGTGCCATTGCAGGGTCCAGAGGGGCAGAGACAGCAGCAGTGCAGTGGCAGATGTCGTCCTGGAGCATGTAGTGCAGGCAAGTGAGCTCTCAGGGGAACAGCCAGCAATATATATGTGCTGGAGAGGCAGATACTGTCCCTTGTGTCCAAAGTGATAGGTCCAAGTCGTTTGCATCTTCTGAATCTGGCCAATCCATGGAATAGCAGCACCAAAACACGCCCACAGCATCCTTCAAATCCTCAACTTCATGGCATACATGATTTTGCAACATTGTTGTGGGTGACCAACTGAATTTCCAGCAACCGACTCGTTCGAAATTCGAAAACGCGTCCGTTGCCAGGCAAGCCCATTGTCATTGGGTGCGCACCGATCGGTCCATTGCGGTACAACGCGCACAGGGGTACAACGCGTACCCGCACACATTGAATGCAATGGGCCGGCCGGAGGCACCGATCGGTCCATTGCGGTACAACGCGCACAGGGGTACAACGCGTACCCGCACACATTGAATGCAATGGGCCGGCCGGAGGCACCGATCGGTCCATTGCGGTACAACGCGCACAGGGGTACAACGCGTACCCGCACACATTGAATGCAATGGGCCGGCCGGAGGCACCGATCGGTCCATTGCGGTACAACGCATCACTGTACATGTGACTGGCATATGTCAGCATGCCTGTCTCAGATGGACATATGCCAGCCACAGATAGCTCCCAGGGAGTGAGGGGCACACCTACATCACGACAGCCTGTCCAAACCTTATCATAAGGCATGTAAGGATGCATTTCCTATTGTGTGTATGTTGGTGTACATGTTGTCCTGTGGGTGTCACCTGTGGGCAGCCACCCCCAGGCTGTGCACGTGTTCATGGGGACAGGATCCTGGGTGTTACGTGTACGTGACCACTGTGATGTGCAACTGTTCATATCTGTGCATGTGCCATGGTCACATTTCACAGTGGTGTATGTGTATGTCATGTCACATACCCCGTGAGTCCCATGTGGGACGGTATGTTTGAGCCAGGGTGTCCCAGTGGCACAATAGTGATGGTCCTCCACAGTCTTTGTGCATGTAGTGTTTACAATGTCTCTGATTTCATGTGCACAATGGGAGACAGTCTCCACATCCACGTTGTGTGTGCATGGACTCTGATGTTGTGCGTGTGTGTCACAGACGTCCATGTCTGTCCTGCCGTGGCAAGTGGGGCCACTACCTGTGGGTGTCATGGTTGTTTTGCTGTGGTGTATACATGATACTCCATGTAATGCCAGTGTCCATGTGGCATTACAGGGTCCCTGGGAATGTACCTGTCGTTGAGCTGTGGTGCCTGGGGCACATCTGTCCTCACATGTCACTGTGGGGGTTATTGTGACACGGCAGCAGGAGATGGGAACTGTGACACGGCTTCATGATATCCAATGGGCCAACCTGGGACAAATTGATGCCACCTGTTGGACCGTGTTGACAGATGTTGGCCATGTATGTACCATACATGTCCTTCCGGTACTGCACACTTCATGTAGTTGTGCCTCATAATGATGTATGTTGGGATCTTGAGTGTGTTCAATGCCGCATATGTGGGGTGACTGACAATCTTGCTTACTTCTCCTCTGCACTGCAGGGCTCCTGCTGTCCATCGGCCATTCCCAGACCTGGCAACGATGGTGGAACGGGACAGCATCCGACGGTACCGCTTCACCAGGCAGCTGATTGAGGATTTGGCAGTGCAGTTGTCCCCACATTTGCAGCCTGGCCGGCCGTATCCTACAGCGCTGACCCCCAAGGTGAAGGTGATGGCAGCCCTACACTTCTTTGCCACTGGTACCTTCCAACATACTGTGGCGACTGCTGGTGGGATGTCACAGACCATGTTCAGCCGTGTGCTCCGCAATGTTTTGGCGGCAATGTTGCTCTTCCTGAACCGGTACATCTATTTCCCTAGACTGCGACGACTCACTGACGTGAAGAGTGACTTTTATGCCCTGGGGAGGATGCCGCATGTAATTGGCTCCATTGATGGGACACATGTGGCTTTGGTACCACCACAGGCCCAGGAGCAGGCCTACAGGAACCGCAAGCACTACCACTCGGTCAATGCACTGGTGGTGTGTCTTGCAGACATGACCATCACACACGTGTGTGCCCGTTTCCCTGGTTCAGCACACAATGCCTTTGTGATGAGGAGTAGTCGCATCCCCAGGATGATGGCACAGATGCAGAACCAGCGTGCCTGGCTTGTCGGTGTGTACTGACTTTGTGCCATTGTGTGTGATCTGATCTGTAGTATTCCGCCCACTTTTCCAAGTCAGCTAATGTGCACTTGTCTGTCCGTAGGTGACTCGGGATACCCCAACATGCCGTGGTTGCTGACACCCCTCAGGAACCCTGTGACACCTGCCCAGATGCGCTACAATGAGGCACATGGTCGGACCAGGAGAGTGATTGAGCGGACCTTTGGTCTCCTGAAGAGCCGCTTCCGCTGCCTGGACAAGACCGGAGGGTCCCTCCCATATGCCCCTGCGAAAGTGTGCAAGATTATCATCGTCTGCTGCATGCTCCACAACCTGGCAGTGCGGAAGGAGTTGCCTCTCATCCAGGATGACAATGACCAACATCCGCCACCTGTGGAGGATCCTGGCCTGGACCACGATGCCAGTGACGATGATGATGATGATGGTGATGGTGATGTCCGCACACAGCTCATCACCAACTTCTTTAGCTGAATGTGAGTATCCTGAGGTGTCATGTCAATGATGTGAGTTGGCATGATGTGTGGGTGGTGCTCTGGTGCTGTTGGAGTGTGTCCATGGGCTACTTGACTGGATGTGTGTTGCGATGTGTGGTGACAGGTGGGCTGTACTCCCCAACAGTGTTGACATGCTAACTTGGTTCTGGGTGGGTATCTTGTAACATGTATTGTGCATGAGTTTTGCTGTTCTGTCCTGTACTCCATTGCTTTTGACTGTGTGTCATTTCTGTCCTTCACAGGGTACTTTCAGATTCGTTTGGTCAACTGTGTCCACCGACGACGTGATTGCACATCCAGGCTGGTAGCTGTTGTGTCCCTACAGGTGATGTGCGCCACACCCATGGACTTCCTTCCGTCTACAGTTGTTGACTGTGTGCCCGCTGCCAGGTGGGGTTACCTTGCATCTGTAGTGGTTACGGCATGTTGCAACTGTGTAATAAACCTGTGCTTCACTTTGTGATGTGCGTTGTCTGTGGTCACACATTTGACTGCCATTTGCTTACTGCACCTGTGGGCTACTTGACTACAACTGGGAATGGGTGTGGTGTCTGTGCATTGCACCGTCTTCCCTGGCAACATCAGTGTAGGCAATGAGTCAGATGGCCTAGGTGTGTATGTGTTGTGTAGCCCTGGTGGTGTGTCTCCCTCATGTGTGTCACGTTGCCTGTACTCACATGCCTGTGTTGTCCTTGCTGTTGCAGTTCGCATACACAGTGTAATTTTGCAGTTCATCATCCCCATAACAGCACCCACGTTGGAATCACGACAGAGGCAAGTATGGTGTATTAGTGTGTTTATTGTGATACATTTGTGTTAATAGTGCATAGGATGGGTTGTGCTGTACATAAATCTTGCAATCCCAAGTTCCTAGGTGAATTGAAAGTCCGGGTAGACAGGATCCCCAGTATCGGGGCCACAGTTGTCTGACACATTGGTCCAACTTGTACTCCCCATGCAATGTGTGGGAGTAGTGTTGCCGTCAACAGGGTGAACAGTCTGTGCACAAAGGCGAACATCCAGAACAGGTTCAGGCTTCCTGGGAGTTGCGCTTGGCCATCGGCCTCTCACTTTTCCCTCCTCGGACGACCCCTCTTCTTGGGGGGGGCCCTCAAGTGCAGGCTGCTGCGGTGCAGGGGACTCTCCGCCAGAGTCCTCCTCCCTCCCTGTGGCAGTTGCAGTTTGTTCGGCACCAGATGTTGTTGGCACACAGGGAGGTGTGGACTGGTTGCTGTTCATCTGGCGGAGGCATTGTAAAATGTCCCTGTGCACCGCCGTCATCTCATGCAGTGCATCCCACTTGGACTCCACGCGGGACATGTGTGAGTCCACACAGGACATGTGTGACTCCACGTGGGACATGTGGGAGTCCAAGCGGGCATGATGGGCAGCCTGCTGCTGTTTAATGTCTCTGAGGAGCCCCACTACCTGGCTGAGCTCTCCGGTGCTGGACTGGTACGCATCAGCTATGCGTACCAGTTGTGGGTCATCATGCACACCAGCAACGTCTGCAAGCAGCGACCTCTGTCTCCCACCCCTCCCACCACCCCTGCTGACATGTGCAGTGTGTGCAGTGGCACGCACAGATAACCCTGGTCCACCTTGGGGGTTGGTGGTGGTGGTGGTGTCCATGGCCCCAGGTTGGTCCAGGGTCACTGTGCTGGTGTTGCTCCTTATTCTGTCCATGTCGGCAGGGATGGTATTCGTGGTGACAGTCGTTGTAGGGGTGGGTGCAGGGGGTGCAGCTGGTGGTCCTGCTGGTGCTGCAGCTGGTGGTCCTGCTGGTGCTGCATGTTGACTTGCACCGGATGTGCCAGGTTGTTCTTCATCGTCCGAGGAGGACAGAGGCTGTACGACGCCAGTGAGCTCGGCATCCTCTTGAGCCTGGGACTGGGACTCCTCAGCGTCTGCTGCTGTGTCCCCATCATCACCTGTTTTTGGGAGACACAAACAATGTATGTCATGTTTCTGCAGGCATCAATGGTTGACACACATGACAGTTGTGACTGTGCCTCTGGGTGCGGGCCTGTACATTGCATTGTCCTAAGTCGTCACAGTCAGGGGTTGATATTGGTGTGGCACATTGTCCTGCATTATTTGGGCATTTCTATGTATTTTCTGGGGTGTGAACATGGTCTGCATTGGTTGTGTTTGGTTGACAGCCGGCCCTCCTTCCCACCCACCCAGCCAGTCAGTTATCCCACCATGGAACGTGCTTGCGTTGCAGGGAGTGTAAGTTGTCTCTCAGGATGTCAGTCACTGGTGTCCTGCTGTTTGTTGGTGCACAGTTGCCAGCAGGGCCTTGTGCTCCCCACAGCAGTAGCCAGTGTCCGCCATCTTGTGAGTCCTTCTCCACTTCCTGTGATGTGAGCATGGTTCAGGAGTGGTGTTGATGGGACAGTTGTGGGGGTGACCAATATCAGTGACTACGACTCCCATCATGCTATTGCCTCCACCCCCTTCCCAGCATGCCCATGCTTCCTTCCTTTGATTCTGCTTCCCTGTGGGGTGGGCTGGCTGTGCTGACAGGATGGCTGGGAGTGTTGTCCTGGCAGTTGTTTGGCTAAGAGTCCCAAGAGTGTCCCTGTGCTTCACACGACATAACCCAGGGTGGTGGTTCTTTGTGGGATCTTGTGTTAGGATGGGGGCATTGCATTCTACCAGGTGGGTACTGTGGAGTTTGTGTTGGGGTGTGTGTGAGGGGAGGTGCTTGTGACTATGGTTAGTGCTGCAAGTCCTCCTTCCCACCCAGCCAGCCAGTTATCCCACCATGGAACGTGCTTGCATTGCAGGGAGTGTAAGTTGTCTCTCAGGATGTCAGTCAGTGGTGTCCTGCTGTTTGTTGGTGCACAGTTGCCAGCAGGGCCTTGTGCTCCCCACAGCAGTAGCCAGTGTCAGCCATCTTGTGAGTCCTTCTCCACTCCCTGTGATGTGAGCATGGTTCAGGGTGGTGTTGATGGGACAGTTGTGGGGGTGAGCTATGTCTGTGACTACGACTCCCATCATGCCATTGCCTCCACCCCACTTCCCAGCATTCCCATACTTACTTGGTTTTGTGTGGAGTTCAGTGTGGGTGTGAGAGCAATGGCAAGATGGCTGACAGTGGTGTCCTGCTGTTGGTTGGTGTGCAGTACCCAGCATGCCCTTGTGCTCCCCACGACACAGCAAAAGTGTCGGACATCTTTGATGGGCCTTTCCACTCTCTGTGGGATGTGCATGCGTGAGTGTGAGCTTGCTGGGCCATGTGGTGGGGGATGTAGAGCTGTGACTACGACTCCCATCATGCTATTGCCTCCTCCCCCTTCCCAGCATGCCCATGCTTCCTTCCTTTGACTCTGCTTCCCTGTGGGGTGGGCTGGCTGTGCTGACAGGATGGCTGGGAGTGTTGTCCTAGCAGTTGTTTGGCTAAGAGTCCCAAGAGTGTCCCTGTGCTTCACACAACATAACCCAGGGTGGTGGTTCTTTGTGGGATCTTGTGTTAGGATGGAGGGCATTGCATTCTACCAGGTGGGTACTGTGGAGTTTGTGTTGGGGGTGTGTGAGGGGAGGTGCTTGTGACTATAGTCAGTGCTGCAAGTCCCCCTTCCCACCCAGCCAGCCAGATATCCCTCCATGGAACGTGCTTGCATTGCAGGGAGTGTAAGTTGTCTCTCAGGATGTCAGTCAGTGGTGTCCTGCTGTTTGTTGGTGCACAGTTGCCAGCAGGGCCTTGTGCTCCCCACAGCAGTAGCCAGTGTCAGCCATCTTGTGAGTCCTTCTCCACTCCCTGTGATGTGAGCATGGTTCAGGGTGGTGTTGATGGGACAGTTGTGGGGGTGAGCTATGTCTGTGACTACGACTCCCATCATGCCATTGCCTCCTCCCCCTTCCCAGCATGCCCATGCTGCCTTCCTTTTGACTCTGCTTCCCTGTGGGGTGGGCTGGCTGTGCTGACAGGATGGCTGGGAGTGTTGTCCTGGCAGTTGTTTGGCTAAGAGTCCCAAGAGTGTCCCTGTGCTTCACACAACATAACCCAGGGTGGTGGTTCTTTGTGGGATCTTGTGTTAGGATGGAGGGCATTGCATTCTACCAGGTGGGTACTGTGGAGTTTGTGTTGGGGGGTGTGAGGGGAGGTGCTTTGACTATGGTCAGTGCTGCAAGTCCCCCTTCCCACCCAGCCAGCCAGATGTCCCACCATGGAACGTGCTTGCATTGCAGGGAGTGTAAGTTGTCTCTCAGGATGTCAGTCAGTGGTGTCCTGCTGTTTGTTGGTGCACAGTTGCCAGCAGGGCCTTGTGCTCCCCACAGCAGAGCCAGTGTCAGCCATCTTGTGAGTCCTTCTCCACTCCCTGTGATGTGCGCATGGTTCATGGTGGTGTTGATGGGACAGTTGTGGGGGGCAATATGTGTGACTGCGACTCCCATGATGCTATTGGCTACACTGACTTGGCCAGCATACACAGAATTCCTTCCTTTGAGTGGTCTTCACTGTGTGTTGGTGTTGTTGTGGTGGCTACATGTGTGGATGTGTTTGTTAGTTCTATTTGTGCCACTGCCTAGCTGTAGTTGTGGTTGTGTTTGTACATGTGTTGGCACAGTTGGATGTGACTTTTTTGATGGCATGTGTTGTTTTTATCTGACTGACATACACATTTTGGGATGATTCTGTTCTGGTTGCTGTGTAATTGCTATGAGTGCATGGTTTGACTCTCCCTTGACAGTGATGTGTGTGTTTTGTGGCAGTATATTGTGTACATTTGTTGTGTACTCACCAGGCTCTGGGACGTCCTCTAGTCCATATACGCTCACTGGCGGAAGGATGGCCCGCACCTTCTCCTCCCAGGGCCTGAGGTATATTGGCTTGGCAGGAGGGCCACTGCCGGTGTATTGGCTGTTGATGTAGTCTTTCTTCAGCATGTCCCGTACCCTCCTGCGCACGTCATACCACCTGTTCTGGATGTCCGTCTTTGTGCGCCGACATGGTGATTGGGCGTTCACCCTGTTGATGATCCTCTCCCACATCTTGGTTTTCTGCGACATGGGGGTCTGTTGGACCAGTGTGCCAAACAGCTGTGGCTCCACCCTGAGGATCTCGTCTACCATGACTTCCAATTCACTATCTAGGAACTTGGGATTCTTCTTGGGGGGCATGGTGATGGGTGGTGATGGTGGGTGATGTGTGTGTTGGTGTGCAGGTGAGGGTGTGTGAGTGTGTGTTTTGCTGGGTGTATGTGAGGTAGGTATTTGTTGGTGTGCTGATGGTGTGTGGCTTGTGTGAGGGATGAGCTGTGGGTGTGTGGTTGCTTTCTCTTGGGTGCTGGCAGTGGAATGGCATTTGCAAAGGCTCATGGTAGTGATTTGTGTCCTTTATATAGGTGGAGTTGTGGGTGTGTCTTTGTTCTCTGTCCCCACCCCCCAGTATTTATTGGCTTGGTAATTGCTTGTTTGGCCTTTTTTGGGTGATTTTTCCTTTGTGCTGTTTGTGTATGTTGGAAACGTTCTTGTGACCGAGTCGGACCCTGCATTGGTCTCGTACGGTGTTCTCCGTTTCGTTCACGCTGTGTTTGTGCAGTTTTCTATGCTGCGTACGCGTCGGTCGCGGTGTATTGTGTTGCTTCGGCTCGGTTTTGTATGCGTGTCGGTCGTACGGCTTGTCCTCCGTCCGACTCGCTCGTGGTTTTCGCGCCTTGCATCGTACTTTGCGGTTTGGAGTTCGCGTGTACGTTTCGGTCGGATTTGTTCCGGGTGCGTGTCGGTCGGTTGGATTCGCGTGTTTTTCCGGCCGGATTGCTGCTTTCCGTGCGGCTCGGTCGGTCGACTTTGTTTTGGTGCGTGTCGGTCGGATTTTTCACGCCTTGCATCGTACTTGGCGTGTCGTGCGCCACGGGTACGTGTCGGTCGGTATTGTTTCCGGATCCGAGTCGGTTGGTGCTCTTTCCGGCCCGAATCGGAATCGACCCCAGAGTGTCCTTATGACGTCCTTTTATCAAGCACTGAATGAGCCCCTGTAGACAAGGAGGTTCCCATTTCAGAAAATGAAACATATGGCTATATGAAATGAAGTTAGTGGTAAAAACAAAAGGGGTCTTATGTCGGCGTATGTAATACAATATTCAAGGCATTAATTGTATGCAATTTTTAACAATATGCATTCAGGCATTTTATTGAAATTGTATTTATAATCATGTCTTTTATTGAAGTTGTATTCAAAATTTTGTTTTTTAACAAGATACCATAGACCGGAATGCCTGAGTAGTCTGTTTATAGTACCTATGCCACAATTGAGCACTTGTCACTTTCAATATTTTTGTCCCACAATGTAGTGGTGTCATGTGATCAAGGCATTCTCTGGCCGAAAAGCGTAATGGCGGACCGTTACGAATAAATCATAATTGCACCAAGTTGTTGTGGTCCGTGCCCATTGTGTTCCAGGAAGCAGTGAACGAGGAGCAGAAAATCTGGATATATATTTATATATTACCTACTGGCAGTCGCCAGTAGGTAGTTATAGTTAGAACCTTGTTTCCATAGGATAAGCATTTTTTGATTTGCCAATAACTTTGGCGCCGTTTGACGAATCTTCACGAAATTCTCAAAACTAATTTCACTCAGGTCAGCTCCTGTCTTGAAAGTTTCGGGGTGATTCGTCAAGTGGGGGCCGAGAAAAAAGGGGGGTCCCAAAACGTGTTTTCTCCATGTTAATTTCCATAGGAAACTTTAGACACGGCTACAGCCAGAACTGCTGAACGGAATTGCACCAAATTTGGCAGGGAGATAGCTCTTGGTCCAGAAAGCACACTTTTTTAAATGGTGTAAATCCGTTCAGTAGTTTTTGAGATATTTAAAGATTTACAGATATCAATATTTGAGAATTGTGAGATCTGATTGGCTGAGCCCTCCCGAGCACGAGCTTGCCTCTGATTGGCTGCCAGCACTTCAAACCAGGAAGTGTTGGCAGCCATCTTGTGACTCGGTACCGAGGGAGAAGGAAAAAGTTGAGTAAAACATTAAAAAGAAGAAAAGGGGCATGGTAAAAACACCCTGACCCCTAGGCCTGCTCAGGGAGTCCCACAGGGACCCCAGGCCCGAAAAAGCATTTTATTTTTTACATTTTCGGTCGGGTCTCGCCGGGTGCGCGAACCCCGTCGAATGAAAAAAAAACGAAGCGCGGACTCCCGCGCTTTGTTTTTTAAAGCCCCCGGGTGGGCCAGGTCCCGGGGGCAATCCTCATTTCTGTTGCGGGGGCCCCCAGAGCCCCGGGGACCGCCACCTCCCCGGGGCTTTATAATTTATGTGCAGGGGGCACACGGCCCCCCCACAGCCCCGGGGACTGCCACCTCCCCGGGGCTTTATTAAAATACGGTGAGGGGCCTCACGGCCCCCCCAAGCCCCGGGGACCGCCACCTCCCCGGGGCTGTAATAAATAATGTGTTTGGGGGGGCTTGAGCCCCCCCACACTGCCCCAGGGACCACCACCTCCCCGGGGCACTGTTTATTTAAATTCGGGGGTTCGTTACGGCCCCCCGGCCCCGGGGACCACCACCTCCCCGGGGCTTTTCAAATGATGGGAGGGGGGCCGCGCGGCCCCCCTCCAGGAGCCCTTGATGGCCCTGGGGACCGCCACTCCCCAGGGCCGGCTCCTGCAATGTCCCGGGGTGCCCACCGGGACATTGCCATTTGCTATGACAGGGCGGGAGCACGGCTCCCGCCCTGTCATAGCAAACCCTGCTTTGCTTTTTGGAAGCGAGAGCAGGAAACCTGCTCTCGCTTCCAAAAAGCAAGCAGAATGCTTTGCACAAGGGGAGCTGCATGTCTGCAGCTCCCCTTGTGCAAAAGCAATGCTGGCTCCAGCAGGAGGTAGGGAGCCGGCAGGGACCGTGGGAGCATTGGGACTCCCTCCACGGTCCCCAACTTGAGGGCCGGCCCCGGGGGATGGGGTCCCCGGGGCAAGAAGTGGCCCGGGAGGGGGGCCACTCGGCCCCCCTCCCATTTAATTTAAAAAAAATTAAAAAACGGCAGGCCGGCCCCGGGGGATGGGGTCCCCGGGGCCAATAGTGGCCTAGGAAAGGCGTGGCCCCCCTTCCCAATAAATAAATATAAAAAAGGAGGCCATGCCCCGGGGGATGGGGTCCCCGGGGCCGAAATTGGCCTTGGAAGGGGGGCCGCGCGGCCCCCTTCCTGTTTTTTTTTTTTTTTTTTAAAAAGGGTCAGGCCCTGGGGGATAGGGTCCCCAGGGCCCCAAAAACACTAAAAGAAGGGGGACCACACAGCCCCCCTTCTAAAAAAAAATATATTAAAAAAAAGCCGACATCTCGCCGGAGGCCCCGCCCCCTCCCTGCACCACTCTGCAAACGCGCCCCCTGGCGCGTTGTAAGTTGGGGAATTAAGTCCCCTTGAATACTGAGGGTCCCTGGGGGCCAACTAGCCCACCAGGTACCTTCAGTAAGCGCCACAGAGCTGGATTGCAGAGAGGTGGTCCGAGGCCACGCCCCTTTTTACACCACTCTGCAAACGCGCCTCTTGGCGCACTGCTGGTGGGGCGATGAGGTCCTCTTGTGTCCTGAGGACCTCAGGACACAAGTGGACTTCATCCCCCGATGTGGGATATACTGGAGGTACCTGGTGGGCTAGTTGGCCCCCAGGGACCCTCAGGATTCAAGGGGACTTAATCCCCCAACCCAGAACGCGCTAGGTGGCGCGTCTGCAGAGTGGTGGAGAAAGGGGGCGTTGCCTGGTATGAGAAGTTAGCAATCCTGCTGTCTGGAACTTACTGGAGGTAATAGGAGGGGTAGTTGGCCCCCAAGGTTGACATTGGGGGCTAACTACCCCTCCTGTTACCTCCAGTAAATCCCACACAGTGGGATTGCTAAGAGGTGTTCGGAGGCCACGCTCACCTTTCTCCACCACTCTGCAAACGCGACTGCTATGTTATAGTTAGAAATTAGCATTTAAAAAACCTTAGAAATTCACTGAAAAAAACCATAGGTTTCAGGGACATTATAGTTGCAAATTAGCATTTAAAAAACCTTAGCAATTCACTGAAAAAAACAAAGGTTTTAGGGACGTTATAGTTAGAAATGAGCATTTAAAAAACCTTAGAAATTCACTGAAAAAACAATAGGTTTCAGGGACGTTCTAGTTAGTTGGACATTTCACTCGTATAAAACCAGAGAAATTCGGCTGTTATAGTTAGTAGAGCTAACTTTAACTCGCGCCCCCGCAATGCACTGCTGATGATGTCACATATTACATCACTCATGACATGGTCAGTGAAATCACTGATGACATCTCAAATGACATCACTGATTACATCATCCGCGTGATCATCTGATGCACCTCCTCACACCCTAATAAAACCTTTGATGCAACCACTCTAAAATACAGACTACCAATATCGAAACCATAGACAGACCAATAGCAGTTAGTACATACCCGCTCAGTGATTCATTCGTCTACACACACATCCAACCACTAACCCATACAGTCACTCATACACGCAGTCATTTATCAATACAGCCACTGATATATCCACTCATACACCCATATAGACACTCACACACTGCCACTCACCCAAAGAGTTATTCAAAAACCTAGTAAGTCACCCAAAGAATTAATTACACTGCCATTTACTCACCTATACAGTTAGACACACAACCTCACTTATTCATACAGATACTAACACATTCTTACTCTCTTATACAATCACTGACACAAGCACACACTCATGCATACAGCCACTCTCACAATCACGTGCTCACATATAGTCACTTATATACTCCAACACTCACATACTGCCTTTTACATATGTAGTTACTCACACATATACCACTGAGACATTCATTCACTCACCAACACAGCCATAATCACACTCACTCATCCATATAGCCCCTCGCAGATGCACTCATGAGCCCATACACCCAGTTAATCACCCACTCACACATCCATGCAGGGAGTCACACCCCCCCCACCCACCAACACAGACACGCAGGCACCCATACAGGTCCTCAGACAACCAATCATTAACCCATATAGACACTCATGTAGCTACACACCAACCCATGCAACCACTTACACACCAACTGACAGACTGATACAGACATTCACACAGATTAGTCACTCACCCATGCATTCACTAAGACACGTTTAATCACTCACTTACACAGTCAGTCATGCACCCAGTAAATCATCCATTCAGACACTCATAAACCCACTCATTCTTCAATACACCTTTGCGTATCTATATATAACATTCTTAAACTTTTAAAAATCACCCAGTCTCTGGATGATGTCATCAGTGATGTCATTTGAGATGTCATCAGTGATGTCACTGACCATGTCATGAGTGATGTAATATGTGACGTCATCAACATTTCATTGCGGGGGCGCGAGTTATAGTTTGCTCAACTAACTATAACGGCCGAATTTCTCTGGTTTTGTATGAGTGAAATGTCCAACTAACTATAACGTCCCTGAAACCTGTGTTTTTTTCAGTGAATATATATATTACCTACTGGCGGTCGCCAGTAGGTAGTTATAGTTAGGACCTTGTTTCTATTCAAAAAACGTTTTTTCTTTTGCCAATATCTTTGGTGCCGTTTGACGAATCTTCGCGAAATTTTCAGGAGCTGACCGGAGCGGGCCAAAACTAATAGCCCGCTCCGGTCAGCTCCTGTCTTGAAAGTTCCGGGGTGATTCGTCAAGCGGGGGCTGAGAAAAAAGAGGGGTCCCAAAACGCATTTTTCCCATGTTAATTTCCATAGGAAACTTTAGACACGGCTACAGCCCGAACTGCTGAACGGAATTACACCAAATTTGGCAAAAAGGTAGCTCTTGGTTCAGAAAGCGACCTTTTTTTTTAAAATGGTGTCAATCTGTTCAGTAGTTTCTAAGAAATTCAAAAATAAAAAAATATCGATATCTGGGCGGAGCCTAACCACACGTCATTGTGAGATCTGATTGGCTGTCAGCACTTCATCCTGGAATTGCTGGCAGCCATCTTGGGACCAATATACATGAAAGCACCCCATTGAAATGCATTGTAGTGAATAGAAGGTTTTGAGGGTCACCAAAAAGAGAACTATAAAGGGTGATAACAGACTTTAGTTACATTAGAATTCATTTGTTGATGGTACCATACTAATTTTAGGAATTGTGGTGTGTTCTAAGGTGATTTTACCCTGTGGAAAACCTTCTGCTGGGATATCATGAATCATGTTTGAGAGAAAACTATTCTCTCATGCTTGTCCCATAGCGGTTTGGAAGGCGCTCCAGAAGCTAAAATGAGAGCATATTTTCTGTAAATTCACATTATCTTTCTCAGTCATGTGAGAATGAAGTCTGACATTCTCAGTAAAACATGTACATCCAACAAGGGCAGAGACTGTCAGTTGATTCCTTTGTGTTCTACTGCAGCTTCCCAGAGTGTTCTAAAGAACAACTAGAGCGCTAACAGTCTTACTTATGTCAAAATTATGGCACACCTGAAGCCATCTTGATTGGAATAAACTGGTAACACTTAAAACATTTAATTTAAAAAGGAACAAAATGAGGGGGTTCATTTTGCCATAGAAATGATGGTTAGTGCTGCAGAAAGAAAAATTAGGGCATGTTTTAAGTGAGATCTCAAATCCTCTTCTATTTCATTAGAAAATTCTGACATGCAAACTGAAACAATCACTTTCAATACCAGCAGTAGACTTCCAGTTAACTCCCTGGTGTGCGGTAGCTTTACTACAGTGATCTAATGAGCAACTTGAGTGCTAACATTCTGAATTTATGGCAAATGTGTGACACATCTGAATGCCTTCTTGAAGGAATCAAAGTAAAAAACTGAAAGCATTTCCTACTGAGGAGACTGCAGTAAATGAGGAAATTAGGAAACTTTATAACAAGTCTCCCAAGATGGCCACCAGAGAAAAAAGAGCCCAAATGTAGCACAAATATCACCCAGATGTAGCCCACATATAGCCCAATGACAGAAGTGTGCAAAACACTTTTTATTTTTTGTTTTTTTTGCAGTTTTATGTAGTGCAGACTGGTCAGGTATTGGAGCGTTGCTCTTACTTGGACCCCTTATTGCGTATTTTGCACGAAGTACATGAGATTGATCTTGCGAAACATTGAACTTTACTATTCTGTTAAACTGAAGTTGCTCTGAACCGGGCTTTGTAACACCCGTTTTTACCTAATGGTTTTAAGTAATTCTCACTGTATTGTATTAAGAAAGAGGATTTACTGTTTCTATGTACACTTTTATGATCTATGTTTCTAAATCAGATCGAATAAAGTTTAATGAATTTAATTGAAGTCTCCCAAGATGGCCACCAGAGAAAAATGAGCCCAAATGTAGCACAAATATCACCCAGATGTAGCCCACGTATAGCCCAATAACAGAAGTGTGGAAAACACTTTTTATCCTTTGTTTTTTTGCAGTTTTATATAGTGCAGGCTGGTCAGATATTGGAGTGATTTACATGAGCATTGGTTACATCATACAAGGACAAACTCATTTTGGTTGTAGGCATGGGGAGATTAAGTGATTTGACCAGAATCACAGAATGTCGAGCTGAAGCAGAAACTCCAACTTGTTTCCCCAGTTGCAAAGTCTGCAGCTCTGGAAGTAACACCACATTCTCTCCCCTAAGCATAACATTTAATCAAGTGGTCAACTGGATAAAAAAACATAAAGATAACAAATAATTTAAAAGTGCTTTGTCGCTGCTTGAGAACTCAGAAAATATGTCCTCTATTTCGTTTTTTAGAGCACCAACCATAATTTCTATGCACATAAGACCCTCTCACTTCTATAATTTCTAAAGAAAATGTTTTAGGTATTACAGTTTTGATTACATCAAGATGACGTCAGGCGTGCCATACTTTTGTAATAAATATAGAATGTTAGCAATCTAGTTGTCTCTTACCTCTTTCTGCACGTCTCTTGCCTCTTTCTGCACCTCTTGCCTTTCTCTGCAGCTCACTCTCTTCTTTCTGCACCTCTCTTGCCTCTTTCTGCACCTCTCTTCCCTCATTCTGCAGCTCACTCTCTTCTATCTGTACCTCTCTTGCCTCTTCTGTAACTCTCTTGCCTCTTCTGCACCTTTCTTGCCTCTTTCTGCACCTTTCTTGCCTCTTTCTGCACCTTTCTTGCCTCTTTCTGCACCTCTCTTGCCTCTTTCTGTAGCTCACTCCTCTTTCTGCACCTCTCTTGCCTCTTTCTGCACCTCTCATGCCTCTTTCTGCACTTCTCTTGGTTCTTTCTGCAGCTCACTCCTTTCTGCACCTCTCTTGCCTCTTTCTGCACCTCTCTTGCCTCTTTCTGAACATTTCTTCCTCTTTCTGCACCTCTCTTGCTGCACCTCTCGACTCTTTTTGCTCTTCTCCTTGCCTCTTTCTGCAGCTCACTTGCTTCTTTCTGCACCTTTCTTCCTCTTTCTGTACCTCTCTTGACTCTTTCTACACCTCTTACCTCTTTCTGCACCTCTCTTGCCTCTTTCTGCACCTCTCTTGCCTCTTTCTGCATCAGTCTTCTCTTTCTGCACCTCTTGCCTCTTTCTTCACCTCTCTTGCCTCTTTCTTCACCTCTCTTGCCTCTATCTGCACCCCTCTTGGCTTTCTACTCCACTCTTGCCTCTTTCTGTACCTCTCTTGCCTCTTTCTGCACCTCTCTTGCCTCTTTCTGCACCTCACTCTCTTCTTTCTGCACCTCTCTTGCTTCTTTCTGCACCTCTCTTGCTTCTTTCTGTGCTTCTCTTGCTTCTTTCTTCACCTTTCTTCCTTTTTCTGCATTTTTCTTGCCTCTTCTTCACCTTTCTTCCTCTTTCTGGACCTCTCTTGCCTCTTTCTGCACCTCTTGCCTCTTTCTGCACCTCTCTTGTCTCTTTCTGCACCTCTTGTTCTTTCTGCACCTCTCTTGTCTCTTTCTGCACCTCGTCTTTCTGCACCTCACTTGCCTCTTTCTGCGCCTTTCTTCCTCTTTCTGCACCTCACTCTCTTCTTTTTGCAACTCTTGCTTCTTTCTGTGCCTCTCCTGCTTCTTTCCGTACTTCTCTTGCTTCTTTCTGCACCTCTTGCCTCTTTCATCACTTCTCCTGCTTCTTTCTGCACCTTTCTTCCTCTTTTTGCACCTCTCTTGTTTTGTTCTGCACTTTTCTTGCCTTTTTCTGTACTTCTCTTGCTTCTTTCTGCACTTCTCTTGCTTCTTTCTGCGCCTTTCTTTCTCTTTCTGCACATGTCTTACCTATCTAGGTGTAGTTCGAAATTAACATTTAAAAAAACCTTAGAAATTCACTGAAAAAACCACAGGTTTCAGGGACGTTATAGATAGAAATTAGCATTTAAAAACCTTTGAAATTCACTGAAAAAACCATAGGTTTCAGGGACGTTATAGTTAGAAATTATCATTTAAAAAACCTTTGAAATTCACTGAAAAAACCATGGGTTTCAGGGACGTTATAGTTAAAAATTAGCCTTTAAAAAACCGTAGAAATTCATTGAAAAAACCATAGGTTTCAGGGACGTTATAGTTAGTTGGACATTTCACTAGTACTAAACCAGAGAAATTCACCCGTTATAGTTAGTTGAGCTAACTATAACTCGCGCCTCCGCAATGCACTGCTGATGACGTCACATATTACATCATTCATGACATGGTCAGTGACATCACTGATGACATCTCAAATGAGATCACTGATGACATCATCCACGTGATAATCTGATGCACCTCCTCACACCCTAATATAACCTTTGATACACCCACTCTAAAATACAGACTACCAATGGTCGGTAAAAACTTAACATTTTAGTCTCTATACACCACTAAAATTCACCAGTTCTAGTTATCTGAAGTAACTATAACTTGTGCTCTAAGGTAACTATAAATCGGGCCTCCCCTTGCAACGTTGTCTCATCAATAATTTCACCGGAAACTTTGCAGTGATACCCCCACAGGGCCTGATATTTTAAAAGGGTAGGGAGCCACGTGGCCCCGCCCCCAAGCCTTTAAAAAGCCCTGGGGACCCCATCCCTCAGGGCAGTGGTTTTTTTTTTAAGGGGAGAGGGGCAGCATGACCCCCTTCCCAAGCCTCATTAGGCCCTGGGGACCCCATGCCCCAGAGCCCTATGTATTTTCCAGGGGCTCTGGTGTATTTTCAAGTGGTCCCCCTCCCAGAGCCTTATGCTCTGGGGACCCCATCCTAAGGACCTGCAACCACCCCCGCATGCAGCCGTCCCCACACTCCTTTATTAAATCCAAACAACAACCTCCGATCAAGGAGCCCCCAACCCTTCAGGGTGGCCTCTTACGGCGGGCACGGAGAAGCCCGTCACTCCATCACTCCAATGAAACAAATAAAGAGCATGACCCACTCGCTGCACCTTGGACCTATTGAGGTAATGCAAATGTGCGAATCGTCGTGCAGCGTTGGAAGGGATTTGATGTGGATTAATTTCTGCATTAATCGTTCTGGGGACTTAAGCTTTGGACAGGGAGTGACAACATTGAGCACTACGCTGCAATTACAATCTCCGTGACTAAACATCATTTGGGTTTTGATTGACACTAAATGCACCGGCATAATGCAGTGAGCACGTTATCAAATGTGCCAGAATAATTCGAACTGTTCTTTGAATGACCAGCAGTAAAGTATATGTTCCGGTTGCATTAAGGGACTTGTATTTCAAAAGAGTCACGTAATGCAAGACACTACTCAAAAGGCGTGCACACATGCACTTGGTGATTGGCTTCCTGTCCGTGATTGATATATATATATATATATATATATATATATATATATATACACATACATACATACATACCTACATACATACATACATACATACAGATCCTACTGGCGGTTGCCAGTAGGTAGTTATAGTTAGGACCTAGTTTCCATAGGAAAAGCGTTTTTTGATTTGCCAATATCTTTTCAGGTTGGCTTGGATGGTATTTTACCAATCCAAAGCTGTAATACTGTGCCTGGAGTGGTAAAAGGCTTTGGCCATTTTACAGCTCGGCAGGGATAGCACTGTGCTAATCCTATGCTTAAAGACTTTGCTGTAAAAATGGCAAAAGACTTTGTCCCTTTCTATCTCGGCGTGGATAGCACTGCGCTAATCCTATGCTTAAAAACTTTGATAGAAAAGCAGACATTTGAGGTGAGCAAATTTAGAGTGTCGCTGGTGTTGAGAGTGCTCTTACTGGAGCTGCTTTCCACCTAAACTTGAGAACTACCCAGAGTTCTCTGCTTCTGTTTTTGCATATATATAAATATATATATATATATATATATATATACACATATATGTGTGTGTGTGTGTGATGTATCAATATAAGTTTGTCCTATTACAATACCCAACAACTCGGTCTCTCTGTCTTCACTTCCTTCCAGTCCCTGGTTAGGCAGAGTTTCACTACTTCAAGGAAGACACAGCTCTTCCGACATCTTTCAGAAAGCAAACAAACCAAATACCAATTCTTGCAAAGGTTTGTTATAAACAGATGGCTCACTGTCACCACGCACAGAAATCACCCCCTGCTTCAAGTAGTACTGAGTATTAGCCTGACATGTGACAAACATAAAGAGCACTGTTCCGGACACCCACATGAGTTGTCTAATGCATGAGGGTACCCAGATATTCCTCTTTGAGGTTATCACATGCAACTTCCTGGAGTGATCTCTGTTTTCCCCACCACCAATTTCCCAACACTTGCCTGAGGCCACAGTGTGTTCTTGTACCTGAGGCTAAGGAGAATGCAGCATCCTTCTCTAGAAGATAACTGGGTCTTTTCGTGTTACGACATCCATCCTGATCTGTTCACAGCCTCCATTCTGCTTTTAATCATGGCCCTTTCCTTTAACTGATTAGTACTGCGGAGCCGCAGCTTACTGACATACCTGCCCTCTCATTCAGCTGAGCAGAAACATGTGCAGACATTTTTAGCCTCTTTTCTCCTCAGTCTGTCTGGGGTGTGTGGAGAAACTGTCCAGGAGTTGAGTGTTGGCTCATGTTTTTCACATCGGGTCAGTTACAGCTTCTGACCCACCTATTTTTACCAAGACCTTGGTATCATCTGTTCATCAGTGTTTACTTAAAATAAAAGATTATGCTGTCTGATCAGCTTAACTTAATAGTCAGTATTAATCAATGGGGTTACCCAGTAACATGCAGAACCTGGGGACTATGTCATTAAACGAACAGTGGTTCTGCCGCAACACACTTTACAAAAATTGATCTTTTATCCCCTTATACCGTGGGATTACACTAAATGTTTGAAAAAAGATCTGTCTAAACACATACTCAAGAAAAAAAGTACAAATTAATCGTATTGCTGGAATCAAATTTAAACTTTATATGTTAAGGAATCACATGTTATTCTGAAGCAAAACATATATATCAATTAAAAAACAGGACATATACACAGAGTAAGTGAGACAGAAAATGAAGTGAATTGTACATCTACCACAACATAATACAATAGATACATGAATTATTTACATGACAAACATATAAACAGAGCGTGAGAACATGTTAGTCTCAGGATGACCTAAGGTTGTATTCCTTATTATTTGTAATGGTCAAGGTGGACTAGCACTTCTAAACGAGCGTCGACGTTTCGACCCTTGTATTATCGTGCAGGATGAAAGACATCAACTAGGGTCTTCTTCAGGACAAAACAAATATAGCCTGTGTATAGCTTAACTTAATGTCAATGTTAAACATGCAGAGGTAGTGGTGGCGCCTGTGGGGATGGCACCATCCTAGTGAGAGCAGAGATGAAGTCAAAGTGCTAATTCTAACCATTTGAACTCTATTTCTAGAGAAATAATGAAAGCCATTTCAGGGTAGCGTCTATAAAAAGTGACTGTGCATATCAAAAGCTGCAAAGAGCTGGCAGACAGCATCATCATAATTAGATTTCCCCCATCAATCAAGTTAAGAAGATTGTCCATGACATTAAGCAGCACCATGTTCATCCCATGACAGGGGCAGAATTCCGACCGATTGATATCAAAACCTGTGTGAGTTATCCAAATGATACTGAAGTTTGCAGATGATCCCTTTCTCCAACACATTCCTTGCAACAGGATGACTTTCTGTAAGGCTAAAATGTCTGGGTGACAGTGAATGTACAATATGTTTTTGTAATATGAGAAAAATGATTGCTAATGTAAGGGGGAAGAGCAAAACAATAGCTGTTAATGACAGGTTGGTAACAGCAGTAATTATTAGTTAAGCACACTTTGGACTTGTCTCAACATTCACCCAAGAATTACGACCATGTTTAAGTCTATGAACTTCACAAAAACAACAGGTTCCTTCATTTTTGTTACTGTGGTGGATTTAATTGTGAACTCTAGGTGGTTTGGATGTGAGATCGGTATTCTGAGTTTAAATGTATTGGGAGTCTAGGCTGACTACACATATGTGGTAGGTTGTTTTTGAGACACATTGTAGGTGAAAGACAGTTCTAAGATACCAACTATAAAAAAAAAATCAGTAACAAGATCAATGTGCATTCAACAGGTTAGTAGCAGTGTTAAAGACTGGGCCACAACTGATTAAAGTGCTGATGTTGCAGTCAATAAATTACTGCCAAGTAAAAACTTTTGTTGATATTATAAATAATGTTACATATAATAGATTAAGGGCAGTATTAGAAGAAACTGTTGAGTTTTTGTTAGAACTCATTCTAAACATGATTGTTCAGTTAAATCAGTTAAATTTAGCTGTTTCTTCCTGTGTGGATGTATTTGTCACTAAAACCCCAAGGGGACAACATATTGCTTTGTGAAAGCTACAGGGCTTTATTTTCTTTTTGATGGGATGGGAAACAGGGCCAATGCCTCCCAAATGTTATTAGATCAGATTGAATTTGGAGTTATTATATTTCCTGTGACACAATTGAGGCATTGTTTAACATCTGAAGGTTTCTTCTTGAAGAAGGCTGGGCCTAATCTTCTGCATCAGCTGAAACATGTTGACAAGAACCTTTATGCCACAAGGAAGTCTTTCTTAAGCTGATGCTGTTCACCAAATAAATCTCTTACCTTCATGTTTTTCAGTCTTGGGCAAAAGTATTGTACTCATGCTTCTTTTAAAAGGTCTATCATATACTAAAAATATATGGTTGCATTTTCCACAAGTATTTTGTAATTTAACAATAAACTATATGTAATCACTGATTGTTCCTGTAAGGGTTTGGAAAAAATATATAGTAATAGGAGGGATTTGTTACATATCTAAACTGAGTGTTGGCAAAATCAGTTAAAAAAAGACTGTCTTGTTGCCCATAAATACAGGTAATTGAATGTCATAATAACTGAAGGTTTGCGACAAGTTATTTTTAGTACAGGAGTGAATAAAGACAAACAGCGGTCATACTTTCTGACTACTTGGGCATCGCGTCTAGGTTCTGTTAACTTACTAGGCATCTCTCCTTTTATTATTGGTATAGAGTTTATATTAAAGTCACTGTTACAGATGATAGTGCAAATGTCAGTGGTGGCAGAGTTATAAGGATTACTTCAGATATTGTATACATCAGTGATGTGATAGATTGACAGTCACGGTTGAGTAGGCCTTGCAGAAGTCACAGTTCATTTCACTGCCAATGACTTAGACAGTGATATATCAAAAATTAAAACCGATGTTTCAACATTTCACAGCTATTTACACTTTAATACTCAAAATGGCTTTAAGTCGTGAAATATTCTCCTCAAGAATTGACATTAACATACTGTGACTTTGTTCATTCTCCCACATCTTAACTTTTCCATTCTCTGTCCTTATGCACTTGATGTTTGTGCCATTACCTTTTCACTCTCTCACTTGTTGCTTCTCACTTTTCTTCCACACTGTGACCTTATCTGTCTCGTTCTACTTTTCAGCTCTGCTCCTTCTTAAATGTCCTTCCTCACTTGACTACTCTAACTTTCTTTCGTTCTTAATTCCATCTTCCTCCATCTCATCATTTTTCATTTCCTCCTCCTCTCCTCTCTTGTTTGTTTTGCCAACATCCTCTGTTTTTTTTTTTGTTCTGACTCCTCTCCTCATATCATCATCATCATTATCATGTTTACTTTATTTCGGTTCCATAAAACCATAAAAGGTACACTATAAAACATTTGATATAAATGCAAAGTAAGTACAACTTCATTTTTAAAAAGTAACATTTCTCATTAAAAGGCAAGCTAATGTAACAATTTACAGTTCAACAACCAAGACTCATCATATTTCCAAGACCATAAATATTATGATAAAGGTTCTTAAAAAGGAAACATCCTAACTAAACGGGAACATTCATAAAAATAGTGAAATCATTCCAAAGAGTTCCTCTCATCTGGTCTTGTCTCCTTTCTTCTCTTTTGCTTTCCTGCCGTTCCCTTGCCTCTCCCTTTCTTTTTGTCTGTTTCTTTCGTGTCTCTTCAATTCTTCCTCTTAGATGACCCTGTTTGCTCATTTTGTCTCTCTGTCACACATTCAATGATTGCATCATTCTTTTCTTTGTAGATGAGGGACGTAGTGGGAGCAGCCACTGCCGGACAGACATACTATCGCAGTTGTATGGACAGTACAATAAAATACATGACCTCAAACCGGATCCCCAAATCTGTTCAAAAACGCATCAAGATGTGGTACGAGTATACCTGGCATTCACAAGGCATGCTTGGTAAGACATTTTTATCAATGTTAATATGATACATATGTACATTAAAAGGTGCACAGTTACTGGAATGTGTGCCATGCAACCCTATGGCAGAGTTCACAGTGAATAATTTAGTTTCAGGAACACACCAAGAAAGCTACAAGTACACAGACAGCAATATGCTGCCAGAAATAATAACTTCTGCAGTGCCACTGCTGAAATTCACACATAACACATTAGTGTAGTACTAGTAATAATCATACCCAATGCACTGGTGTCAAATTTTCACCCAGATGAGCAGTACCAAATTACAAAACTTGATCAATAATGTTAGTTTTCACTATCCCACAGTAAACCTGGGCTTCCAGGACAGGTGCTTTCTCCAAATTAATTACACCTATTAGTCTTTAAATAAAACTGACGCTGATCCCACCTACTAAATTAGGTATATCCTTGATCTAATATTTACCGGATACATTTTCACCCTCCATCATACATTTGGATCATATCAGATGTACTTGCCTATCTCAGTCCAGTACAAGAAACGTATTAATTCAAAGCTAAAAGAAAACGAACGTAGCTTAACATAACACCATTACTAGATCAACTGTTATTGACTGAGCCAACCTCGTCTTCTACAGCTCTGCATGCACAGATCTAACACGATGAAATGTGGAAAATGTGCCTCAACTTTCTGATCCTTCTAATAAAAAAAATGAATTAATAAACTAAAGATATAATGTAGAAAATATCTAAAAAACGGTAACATGGTAGTGTATAAATGTATATTAGAACATTGGAATGTGGAGCACTCCATTGAATACAATGGAGTGCTCCGAGCTTCTACAGGTCGGTAAAAGCCCGCAAAGCAACATTCCAATGTTGTTTTACAAAGGCCTCTCGGAGCCCGAGGGGATTTAAACCCCCTCGGGCTCCGAGAGGCCTTTTGTTTTATTTGTTCGAACATTCTGCCCTCTAGTGGCAGAATGTTCTAATAGCCTTATAGCCCTCCGTAGCTGGGCTATACCGGCCATTAAAGTCCCGCTCCCTTGTTAAAGGCCCTCGCCTTCGGCTCGCGCCTTTAACGCTGGAGCGGGCATTTAATGGCCGGTATAGCCCGCTACAGCGGGCTATAAGGTTATATTAAACAATTGCCATAATTAAACTATTTAGTAGAACCAGGAAGTTTCTGGGTAGTCCAAATAATTATTTCAGGATGTGGGAACCCAGAGAGTAGGGCCACAAGATGGCCGAACCCTAGTGAGGCTCTGCCGGCCAAGACTTTAATCCTTTCATAAGAGTGCACATCGCAGCGGGCAACAACAGCCTCTGGGTTGGGTGTACGCAGAAGCATGGGCTGTGGCATCTGTCAGGTGTGAGTGCTGTGCCGAGCAGCTTTGTGGTGTTCCCGTTCCATGGGTCTACGTCACACTACTGGCTATCTTGGGTATCCCGGACTGAGGGGACCGCTGCTGGCCGGGACTGTGCTGCTGGGATCACGTGTCATATAAAATTCGAGAATGATTCTGTAGAGATTCATATCTGATAGAGAATTCTAGCTGAGATTC
>CAWUFW010027092.1:0-28983 GCA_963921515.1 Calotriton arnoldi | reverse complement strand
CTGCGTATCCGAATGGGGCATGGCTGCTCAGTCCATTGAGGAATCCTCGCACCCCAGCAGACGATCGATACAATGAGGCACATGGGAGGACCAGACGTGTGGTCGAGCGTACCTTTGGCCTCCTCAAGTCCAGGTTCAGGTGCCTGGACCGCACCGAGGGTGCACTGGCGTACTCCCCACAGAAGGTGTGCCAGATAGTGGTGGCGTGCTGCATGCTGCACAATCTGGCCATTCGGAAGCAGATCCCCCTCATTGTGGATGACGGAGATCAACCAGGGCCCCAGCCCGCAGACCAGGACAGCTCGAGTGAGGTGGACAGCGGAGAGGAGGAAGCTGGGAATGTGCGCCAGCAGCTCATCGCCCGCTACTTCACTTGACGGTGAGTGTCCATGTACGACGGATGATGTGTCTGTATCTATGCAGGTGTGTGTGTGCTGTGTCAGGGTGGCCGTATGTTCACTGCGTGCAGTGTGTCAACGCTCCATGGCCAGGGTAGTATGCCACTGTTGGTGACTGTGGCATTGTGCCCTATTGCTCTGTGCGATGTGTGTACATTGCTTGTAGTTGTTGACATGTACTGTGTGATGGGTGTGTGACACACTCATTGAATGTGCTCCTGTTCTGTCTCCCACCCCTAGGTCCCTACAGGCCCTCCAGATTCCATTGCCATGCCACGCATCAGGTGCCCTTCCGCCCAAGGTGGCCGATGTATTCCGTACAAATAAAACACAGGGCACAAACAGCAGTTAGTGAAAAAGGTGCATTTATTACAAACTGTGACATGTGATTGTGTGTAAGGTGATGACAAAAGTGGTGCGTGCAGTGACAATGAGCTGTCGGTCATGGCTGCGTGATGATCAGGGTGTACCCACTGGTTCTATGTCCATAGTCCAACACACACATGCCATCCAGATGGCTGTGTGGAGTGGGATCGTAGAGCAAGTCAATGCAGTGGCTGGTCAAGGAAGGCTGGCGGAAGGCTGGCTGGCTGCCTCACTTGCGACTGGAGCGTGCGAAGTCCTCCCGGGAGAACTGTTTCCTCTTCGGACGGCCCCTTCCACGTTTGGGAGGGGGTGTGTGGTGGCGACCTGCTGGTGGTGGGTGAGGTGTGCTCACTGGCTGTGGACGCAGGGAAGTGGACACTGCTGGCCGACCCTGCGCCCTAGCAGGTGGTGGCGGAGGTGGTGTTGCTGGCCTTGCCTGTGACCCCACCGCCACCACCAGCTGGCCCATGAGGTCCACGAGTTGGTCCATACGGGACACGAATTGGCCCATATGGGCGTCCATGGACCTCAGCACCCCCAGCACCTCCCGCGTGTCAGTAGCAGACCTGGCCCATTGTCCTTGGGCCTCTTCATAGGCCCCAAGGACTCTGGCCATTTGAGGCAGGGCATGGCTCCCAGGGGAGGCTGGCGTTTCCCTGACCCTGCTCCTCCTACCAGTCCTGCTGCCACCGGCCTGCCCACTAGCCACATTGCTCACCACGGTCCTCGCTGTGGCTCCCAGGGTGGATCCAGTCGGCCGGGCCACCACCTGCGCTGGGGCTGGTGCCAGCGAAGACGTGGTGGTGGTGGAGGCGGTGGTGGTCGGTGCGGCGATGGTGGCGGTTGCGGCAGTGGTAGTGGCCGCAATGACCGTGGGTGTGGCCGCAACGACAGTGGCAGCAGGGGACTGGGACTGTTCAGCATCCCTGGATGATGGGTTGGTGGGTAGGAGGGGTCCTGGGGAGCGGCTGGGCCCTGCCACGCCAGATGGGCCAGCTTGGTGGTCCGTGTCCGAAGAGGTGGACAGATCCTCCAGATCCGTGTGTCCTCGTTGGGGGCTTGTAGGCTGGCTGTGCTGGCTGCTGTCTCCATCCCCAGCGTCCAGCAGTTCGTCACCTGTGGAGAGAATGAGATTTGTTATTGTGTTGCACCTGGCGAAGTATGTATTAGTCGTCTGACATTGGCAGTTCGTGCAATCTCGTACATGGGTTTCCCGGAGGCGAGTGTGTGGCTGTGGCATCTGTAGTTGTGTGTGCTAGGCAATGGGACTGTGTGCTGTGCACATGTGGCATGGGACGGATTGGCCATGCCGATGGGTGTGTTGCTTTGCCCCTACTCATTGTGACTCTGGTGTATGCGGGCTCCTGGCCCATCCTGGGTCTGGTTTGTACTTTGCTTTTGGAGTTCAAATGGAACAGCTTAGGAACGCATATGGCAACATGGGGGCCATGCCCCAGATTCGCATTTGGGAGGGATATGCTTTTGGAGTTCAAATGGAACGCTTAGGAACGCATATGGCAACATGGGGGCCATGCCCCTGATTCGCATTTGGGATGGAATATGCTTTTGGGGTTCAAATGGAACGCTTAGGAACGCATATGGCAACATGGGGGCCATGCCCCAGATTCGCATTTGGGATGGAATATGCTTTTGGGGTTCAAATGGAACGCTTAGGAACGCATATGGCAACATGGGGGCCATGCCCCAGATTCGCATTTGGGATGGAATATGCTTTTGGGGTTCAAATGGAACGCTTAGGAACGCATATGGCAACATGGGGGCCATGCCCCAGATTCGCATTTGGGAGGGGATATGCTTTTGGGGTACATGCTGTGAGCCATGGGTGCCGAACGTGACATGTGTTGTGGCAGCATGACAGTGCATGGTCTGAGGTGTGTGCATGCCTGACATGCCCTGCATATTTGCTGTCTGTTGTGGTTACTGGACATGGCATTGGACGCATCGTTATGAGTGAGTGATAGTTGTGTGCCAGCCAACGTATTGCAGTTGTCCCATCTCCTTGGTGTGCGTGCTGCCCTGTGCCATGTGCATCACTGCAGTGCTCGGGGGGTGTGGCCCATGTTGTGTGTTGTTGCTCACAGTGTGTCGTGCGCTTAATTGACTTCTGGCACATGGTTGGTCATGGGCATGTGTCTTAGCGTGACTGCTGTATGTGTGGCAGCTGTGCGGATGACATGCCTTTCATGAGACTGGGGCTGACGGATGGGATGGATGGTATGTTGTATGTGCATGGTGTGTCTGTGAGTTTGATGGGTTCAGTGGTGTTCGTGTGCATTTATGTTGTTCCGCTCTGTTGCGTCTAGTGTTGTTTGTCTTACATAGGCGTAGTTGTGGGGTGTGTGGTTGACAGGCAGTAGGGGCTACATGGACAGGACTTCAATGGTGTTTCGGTTGTGTGTGATGAGTTGCACAGTGGCTGCCGTGTGGGACTATATTCAGTGTGGCTTGTGCATGCAGACGTGGCTCCTTGGGTGTTGCTATGTCTGTGATGGGTCATGTGGGGTGTGAGTCTGCTGTTCATGTCCGTGTGCACATTGTTCACTTGTTCGTGACGGTGGGCGGTGCTGCGTGTCCGTGTGCTACGTGACATGTCCCATGTGTTGGTGGTGTTATGGTCCTCATGCCTCCAGTAATCCAGCCCTGTCCAGTTTCCCACCTGCAAGTTGTTCGTGCGTGCACTGTACTGGATGCCACGTGGCTCTAAGCGGGGGTGCTCCATGTTGCAGGTCTGTGGGGGTGGGGGGTGTAGTGGGTCGTGGGGTGGCTGTACACCCACTGACACCGATTGCTGTGGACCGTGATGTCTGCCTTTCGGCTGTCGTTGTGCACTGCGGTGGCTGACACGTGGCTGTGGGGTGTGGGGGATGCTCCTCCTTGCTGTGCTGTGGGACTGGGGCCTGGTGTGTGTTGTACTTGGGCTGTCCACCGTCCCACCCACTGCACTTTGTGTTCCTGCCACTTACCTGTTACTTGTCGGTTAGAGCAGCTGTGGCGGACACATGGGTGTGGTGGGTGCTCGTTGTGGCGCTTCTGGCATATTTGGGGACCTGTTGGTGGTTACGTGGCTGGCTTAGTGTACACATGTCCCCACGCATCTTACAGTTGTTCGGTTTGGGCTGTGTGTGGTAGTGTCTGTTGCATGTGTGTGTGATGTGTTGTGTATTGTGTGCTGGACATGGGGGTGTTTGTCCCTGGGAGCTGTGGCATGGTAGTTGCGCATGTGAGTACATAGCGGTGTGCTGGTATACATTAGTTTGTACTTACCAGCCTCCACTCCCCCTGCTAATCCGGCGAGGATCTCCGGATGTATTACGACTCGCACCTTCTCCTCCCACGCTTTGAAGGTCTTAAAGAGCGCGGGATTCCCTCCGCCAGTGACGGCAGCCAGCTCTCTGTTTTTGCCCTCCTTCTTCTTGACCAGGCTCTTTACGTCATTCCAACGTTTGTTTATCTCGGTTCTGTTCCTGGGCAGGGTCCCGACTGCATTGACCTGGTCTACGATCCGGGTCCACATTCTGTTTCTGGTGGCTAGTGGTGTGTGCTGGACCATGTTCCCATAGATTTGTGGGTACACCTTGATGATCTCGTCGACCATGACCGTCAGCTCCATGGGCGTGAACTTGGGCATCCTTTGTGGTGCCATGGTGTTTGTGGTGCTGGTGCGGTGTGTGTTGTGTAATGTGCAGGGGGTTTGTGGTGCCGGTGTTTGGTGGTGGTGGTGGTGGTGGTGGTTGTGATGTGTGCTTCTGTGGTGTGCTGTCCTTGCTGTGTCACTGTGTCCTCTCCTCTCCTCTCTGGTTTGCAATGTAGCAAGGGGTTGTGGTCTGTGGGAGTGCTGCTTTTGTACTCACCTATGTGGGTGTGTCCTCATGGTCTGTTGTTTTCAGGTGTGTTGTGTCTGGGGTTCTGGCCTTTGTATTTTTTGTTTGTCCGGGGGTGTTTTCGGGATGTGTACTGTGCTTGTGTATTTGTGTGTGCCTTGCTGTGTGTACTTGTTGGCCATGTTGTGTGCTATTGGTTTTGTGTGCGGATGGTTTCTGTGCAGGTACGTGGGCGCCATGGCTTCTGCCGTGTCGATTCTCATCGGCGTTGTTTGCGCTGGCGGGCGGTATATTTGTTGTTTTTCCGCGCTCATGGCGGTGCGATCGTAATTTCACGTGCGGTGTGTCGGCCGTGTGGGCGGGCGGTTTTGTGTTGTCGTGCGTGTTTCCGTCCGTGGCGGGCGGTTTGACTCCGACTCGGACGATGGCGGGCGGTATTTTGTGTGATTTTTCCGCCGATGGCGGTTTTCGGTTTGTGTACTCATAATGGCGTGGTCGGTGTTCAGGCGGTGTGTGCGGGCGGATTTTTGCCGCTTCCATGCCTGGCGGATTTTTTTACGCCGGGTATCGTAATGGGCCCCTTAGAGAGGTGCCAGTGCTAGGGAAATTGTGGGAGACATCTTTGGTGCCATAATACCACCTGCAAGAGTAATACTGAATTTGCATAAGATTAGAAAGCTTTCCACTGTAATTGATAAGTTGTCTACTAGAACGGCTGGAGGATTTTTAGTTATAGATACTGAGATGGTTGCTATTAGAGCCATAGTTTTGCAAAATAGACTTGCATTAGACATTCTAATTGCGAAACAGGGCGGAGTCTGTCGGACTTTAAAAGTTCAACAATGCTTTACTTACATTCCTAACAAGAGTAAGGACTTGAAGAGTTATATTAAGAACATTACAGACTTAAAGACAGATTTGAAGGGGTTGGAAGCAGCAGGTGCATGTGGCAATAAATATTGGATTTTCTGCTGTAGGCAGATGGTTTGGAAATTTAGGGAATAGAATTTTGGAAGCATTTTGAGACCCTTAGTGATAATTGCTCTCTGTGGATAAACTCGGGTTGTGATGCGTACAGGTGAAAACAGAATTAAAGAGAAAGAGAGCAAACATAGAGTTAGAAAATAGACAAAGTAAATACTATGATGACATGAAGATTTTGGAAGAATCCAGAAGAAAGATGATGAAAACAACTAAACTGTGATTTGTCCATCTGATAAAAGATACTTATCTTAATGTGATGGCTTTATTTGCCATCAGAGGTGGGATTGGAGCAGTTTAATTTTGGCTCCACCCTTACACGTCACGAATACGGAATATATATGTGTACTTAGCACATGTACTCTGTGTGTCCTAACTAACTCCGAGCGGAGCTGGCGTAGTGCAACTACGCGGAGTTCCACGGAGTTGGGAAAAAACTCCGCTCCGCTCCCCGCCTCCACCCCCCCTAATAAAAAGAATTAAAACACAAATTAAAAAAGGAAAAATGCACTTACCTGTACTGTGGCGTCTTTGGGCTGCCCTCCTCCTCCTCACCGTGGTCTCTCTCCCGCAAACCCCTACGTCCGACGTACATCTTGCAAGAACTGTGCATGCGTGCACATGCGTAGTTCTCACAAGACGTACGTTGGACGTAGGGGTTTGCGGGATAGAGACCACGGCGAGGAGGAGGAGGGCAGCCCAGTGACGCCACAGTACAGGTTAGTGCATTTTTTCATTTTAAATTTGTGTTTTAATATTTTTTATTAGGGGGGTGGAGGCGGGGAGCCTTTTTTTGTCGGGGGTGCTGGCTAACTCCGCTCCGCTGCGGAGTTGGAGTTTTGCCTAAACTCCCTGATCTCAGCGGAGCGCGGAGTAGGCAAAACTCTGCACACTCTGCTGGCGGAGCGGAGTTCTCTGCCCGCCCTTAGTCCTATCGATATTCAAGTAACGTCTTGACATCAAAATTAAAGTGCATTCACTGTAGGATTAGCGACTCATATATACAGTGTACCTTACCTCATTAAACAACAATTATTGTTTAGGTGAAAAAATCCTTACACTATTGAAATGTATTTACTTTAAAAACAAAAGGATTTTTGGGATCTGTGCAGTAATGTTTCATATTTGCATTTATAATTTAGTTCTTAGTCACACTTATACACACGTACTCAAGAGTTCATCGGTATGCAATGTGTAACATGAATCTATTGTACTTATATTTTCCATTTATTTGCAAGTTCAATGTGTACACACATATTAAATGTGCACCATTGATTTAATATGCTAACTTGTCTTGAGTAGGTCCGTATTCTTTCTGCATGAAATGATGTTTCCCATTTTCTGCTTGCATGTGTTTTCCTTGCAGGTACATTCACATTGTTTGTTAGTTTGAGAATAGATACAACACTGTGCTAGTGATAGATAGAGAGCCTAAGAAAATGACCTAGACAAGGAACAGGGAGAGCCAGAGTGTCAACTGAAAGTGTCCATTTATTAATGTTGCAAGAAATTGCAGGTAACAAAGAACAATACTGTTCCCGTGTGTGGACTTGGAAAAATTGTTAATGTTTCAGCTCATAACGTGAGATTGGAAAGGACAATGGAGCCCATGATGATGCAAACAGAGGGGTATTACTTTGGAGACTCTTGTGGAAGTGACTGGTGTTTACAGTGTGTGATGTCGGAGCACTTTCCTTTGGACTTTGAGAGGTGTAGACCTCTATGCTTATCCTTTGACTCTTTGCTGAGTGCGGCTTAGGCTAACACTCATTTCTGTGTCCCTAGAAGACTCTTGACTGAGCTTCTGAAATTCTGACAACGTCTTGCTCTTTCCCACATTTGCCTATTTTTCTGCATTTCCCAGATTTTGGAGATCCTTTTAGGACTTTTAAACCATCCTCCTTAGTTTGGACTTGAAGTAAGATTATTGTAGACTCCACTTATGTATAGAAGAGAGAATCAGAAGCTTTTCTCTGAGCATCAAATTCTGTTATTGATCTTTTGTATTGTAGGACTGAACTTCTTGTCTGCCTTATACTGCTACGCCTGAACTTCTTTAGGATGTTGGGATATCCTGTTGTTATTCTGTATCTTTACAGTATGGTTTTGAGATTTCTTTATCTTAACCTGACTGTTGACTTGTAATAAACCTTCTTAACTTTATTCACTGATTCCTGGTCCTTATTGTGTAGCCAAATGGGTTGCACTGTTAATTAAATTGATTGATTTAATGCTAACTTCTTTTACCTCTCAGTAGGTGAAACAAAAGATCCACCGAATAACAATGGTAAGAGGTTTGGCCCATCGCTGGATCAACGTACATCATTCCCCTCCCCCCCATTCTGCTGTCACCCAAATGCCAGCCAATTCACTGAGATGAAATACCACTGACATCCACGGCTTTAATCTGGTAGGGTGGTGGAGGGATTATTTCTGGATGAGGCAGTATCTCTTTTCAGGTCTAAACAGAGGCTTAAGTGCCTGATTTAGAGTTGGATGGTAAGAGAAAATCCTTTGAATTGTACAGGAAGTTGGACATCTTCCTTTGAAGGATTCTGTGCATATGGAGAATCAAATCCTCCAACTCAGGATATGTCTCTTCCTCCACAAATTGGAAGACTTTCCACTACCAACAGTCTTTGCACCTGGCCCTAAGTCCCCTATACTTGTGGTCTTTATGCTTTCCCGTACAGTCTTGAGGGAGACCAGGGAGTGTAAGGTGTGTGTCCAGTAATGCCAGCTTAAAGATACCTTCTTCTCGTTAAAAATATAAAAGTTTTAAATTCTAAGTTAATTATCTCTTGTTAGTTTCAATCAGTGAAGCCATGTTCAAGTCAACTATTGTACAGCTGGTGGTTTAGACGTTGCCAGAAATTGTAACTACTTTCTTATAAACTACAGATCTTTCTAACAAACCCCCATTTACACACACTGGTGTAAAATGAGTGATTTGCTATTGGATTAATCATTATGCACATGTCAACCAGCCATGAACAAATTTTAAATCTTCTAATATGTAACAATATTTGCTTTCTACTTCCACAGTGCTGCTGATTCTATCTAGTAATAGCTTTGGGAAACAGGTAACAGGTAAGTCAACAGTCATTCATATGCACCCTCTTTAGAGATTCATAACTTATTGTAAGAAGCAATTGGGCGTGACCTAATATTTGGTAGTTAGCCATTGCACAGAAAAGTGTTTCACAGTTCATTACTCTCCATGCAAGCTGCTTTATTCTTCTATTTGGAACGTTTCATTTATTATCTTCAACCACTAGGCTATACTGAAAAGGATGCTCACCCCATGAGAAATGCTGGTAAAATTTTTGTGCACCTTTGGCTCCTTTCAGGGTATTTAGAACTAGTGTGCCTCTTCTTATAACAATCAAAGGCCGGATTTGTAGCTCAGAGTAACTGTACTTCAAATTTAGAGATGCTGGCTGTGACGGCAGTTTGTGGTAATGCATTTGTCTGATGGCTCCGTCAACAGGATGGCACAGTTTGTCAAACTTTTAACATGTTTTTCTATTTTCAAAAACAAAATCCCAAAGCGGGATTTTGTTTTTGAAAATACAAATAACTAAAGACCCCCACACCATGGGAGTTGTCTCCCATGGTGTGGGGGTCATTTTGCAGTTTTCATTTCCCAGCCCACCAAGTTTTACCCGGCGGTGAGTGATGGACAGTGATAACATGCCAGCCGACCATCCACTCTAAATTGGATGGGAATTGCCAAACCTCAGACGGCACTTAATCTGTCAGGCCATTGAAGGACTATGTCAGTGACGTTGAAAGAGTAGTGTTTGTCTCTGGCATATTTAAGGTTCACCTGTCTATAAATCAGGCCAGTGGACCTGCAGTTCTGCAGAGAGGGTCCTCTGTCGCAGTTGTGATGGATCACCCTCTCTGTCAAACTCTGAATCAGCCCCCAAGCCTCCCGTTGGAATGCCACGCATCCTCACTTTTGGTAAGATGTGTAATCGTCTTCTGTTTGAAGACACCATTCAGGACTATTGTGAGTTATTGACTCATGACAAGCTTTTTGAATATCCGCCTGTAAAAAAATATGTTACAAAATGCATAACAGAAACAAGAGAATGAAAAGTTTCCTTCAAGATTTAAAACACTTGAACATTTACATCCCTTTTCTGGGACTACACTACATCAGTAGAGGAGGGTATCTCTCTTAACAGTGAACAGGAGGTCCAGATAGTAGGTTGACTTTCTTCTCATCAATATCCCTTGATTAGATTTTTTAACCACATTTTAATTCGATCATTGTCTTTGTACATTTAATAAAGTGTTTGCCATACTTGCCATGTGTTACTGGAAGTTCCTCGCCTGATATTCATTACCTGGCCAAAATTAATTATGCTCTTTGTCTCCACTCCCGGTGTTAGTATGCACGCTATTCGGCTGCTCTTACCTTGGAAATAGCACCTTAGCCTTGCTCAGTTCTGCAGCTCTATGAAGTGCTGTGATCCAGCAATCATCTAAAGAAAGAGTGTTTGATTGAGAGGTTGGAGGTTGGGTACTCGGTCACAAACGTGGCGGATATCCTGTCCACCTTATCACGAGTGCTGTAGCATATTATACACTTGTAATAAGGCAGAAAGGATATGCATCACGTTTGAGGAGTAACCCATCTGTCAAACTCTGAATCAGTTCTTATGTGTTCCATAAATCCTAATAAGGTTTCGAAAGGGTTTTAAACTGCCTGTAATTACTATCTGGAACTAAGGTGAAACAACCATATTATACTATTGTAGTGGTATTGTCCCATTAAGTCCATAACATCAGTAGTAGCAGCCCCACCAGGAGCAGCCTGCTAGCTGCTCAGCCCATCTTCCAACTGTCAACACTCACACCAGGCACCCAAGCATTTCACACATGTTCATCACACCAACATTCCATACAGAACACTCACACTGGCTGAGCAGCTAGTAACTAAGTAAAAGGGAACATTATAAACATGACATGAAGATACTACAACTATTTTGCCATCTCTGACTTTCCAGTAATAAACATGGACATCATTTAGGGGTCACCAGGGGTCGCAGCTGTGACCCCTGGCTTGCCTCCTGCGGCCCCCAGCACTGTCACTGTGACCCCTGACCTCAGAGGACAGTAGTTAACTTGGAAAAGAATCATTTATTGTTGCAAGTGGTGTGGATCGTCTTCGCGCCTCCCACTGCCCCTGAGCTTGGAGAGGGACTAAGAAAGAAATACAGGGGAGGGAAGGAAAAAGAAAGAGAGAAAGGAGGTAAAGTATAAAGGCTTAGAGGCAAAATAAGGGTAAAATACACTTCCCTGTATAGCTCTCAAATATCCTGAAACACATTACTTTCACCTGGCTTTCATGCTCTCTTTCATTTCATTACTACCCACTCGAATCAGGCTTCCACTGCCAGTCGCCACCGAAACTGCTCTTAACAGTGTCTTCAACTTCCTCACAATTGTGCACCACAGTAGACTCTCAATTCTCATCCTTATCCTTGCCCCCTCGTCTTTTTTTCGACATGGTTGACATTTTTGGCTCAGCACTCAAATGATTTGCACTCTACCTCTCAATTAGCAATACATTTCGTCATCCTGTTCACATATTCTGCCCCAGACAAGCCTCTTCAGTACGTCACACTACTTCTCCCTAAACACACCACCAGGATCCTCCACACCCAATTTCTTCACCTTTCAGCTCTTGCCTAACACATTGTCTGGTGACCAGGCTCCAGCAATTCACACTAATTGCACCCTCCCACAGGAATGCCCTTGTACCGGACCTACGATTATCACTCTCTCCAATTCCACTGAAAGTCTCACTCAAGAGCTACCTCAAGGCAAATAAACTTTCAGGCTTTGAGCCCCCACCCATCTCGTCTTTCAGACAATGATCCAGTGTCCCAACATTTTCTTTTAAACAATGTTTACCTTGTACTGTTAAACACAAAGGGATTTATTCAGGAGAGGCTTGCGCCGCCGGGCCGGAGAGTCACTTTATCTGATGCTCCGGTGGCGCAAACCTCTAAACAATATCTATGAGGCCACGCAAAGCCACTTTGTGTGGCTCTGCATGGCCTCATAGATATGGAGTAAGACAAAGCAGTGCAAGTTTACTCTGTGCCAGGGAGGCATCACACATGGGTTTTGACGTTGCCCCAGATTTACTTAATCTCATAAACCTGGGGCAGCGCCAAAACTTATGCCTCCCCAGAGCAGGCGTAACAAGGAGAAATATTTGTATTTCTCCTCGTTTTGTCCTCTTTCCATGTGTTCTGTATTCTGCAGCCCCCATAGAAAGAAGAAAACACCTCTCGGTCCTGCATGCAATGCACCCTTGCACCGTGATGCAAGGGTGCCTGCGTTGGTGCTAGGTAGCAAATTATGTGCAAGCGCAGGGGGAAAGGACAAGAATGCACTGTATTTCATCAATACATGCATTCCTGCCCTTTCACATTTGCGAAGGGCAGTGCCGCAAGAAGACTTGCGGTGCTGCCCTATGCCTATTCCCCATAAATGTGGCCCTAGGGCCATATTTATGACCCGGTTTGCATCGCTCTTGCACCACTCAATGTGGTGCAAGAGAGATGCAAACCTCAAGTCATATTTTTAAAGCTGCGCAAAGCCACTGTGCCTGGCTTTGAGAGGCTCCAAAAACTGGAGTAAAGCGGCGCAAATCTCTCCGTTGCATTACTCTCCCTTGGGTGGGCCTTCCATGGACGCTGCGTGGGTGTTCCCACACAACTCCCATGGTTTTTGGCGCATTCCCATATTTACAAGACTTGGTAAACCTGGGAATGCACCAAAAAGATATGCCTCCCAGGAGAGGCGGAACGAGGAGAAATATCTTTTATTTCTCCTCCTTTTTTCCTCTTTCTATGTGTGCTGCATTCATTCTGCAGCACACATACAAAGAAGAAAAAGCCTCCCAGGGTAGTTTTTGTGCAGCAAGGTACTCCTTCCTGCACAAAAACAATTCTGCCTACGACACAGGCACCTATGCACCATGGTGCCAGGCTGCCTGCGTTGGCGCTAGGCTATAAAAAACGCCGCAAGCACAAGGGAAAAGGACAGGAATTTACAGTACGGGCTAAATATGGCGCATTCCTGCCCTTTCCCTGTGAGGCAGGGCAGCGCAGCAAGGTGACTTGCTGCGCTGCCACGCGCCACATAACTCATAAATATGCCCAAAGGCTTCTTCTCTTCCTCTCACGCTCCCAGCACAGTATGTCTCTCTCACTGTGTACGCTTTGCTGTGCACTCCATTTTTGAAGCTCTATATAAAGCACTTTGTGTTCAGGATATTTCCTGAGAAACAATAAACAAATAGATAAATCATCCCTGTATCAGATTTCAGTACTAGAGTCTTTGAAACACTCCTCCTTTGTTCCTATTTCTTTTATTCAGTTTAGTGCTATTTCCGCACTCTTGCTGCATTGTTTCTATATCTGCCTTGACTTCTGGCCTGGTTTTCAACTGTTCTAGTTTAGAGCCGTCTGCCATTTCCACACACATCCTTTTAAACAATATAATATTTAATTAAAAATACCAACGAGTTAACAATTAGCACAATTTATCAAAGTCTGCACATAAAAAAAGCCAATTAACTAGCAATCACCTGGTAGAAAAAAGCGAATAAATCTGTCTATACACCTAAAAATGCTGAGTAATGAGCTTCTCTCTTCTGGGGTGTGGGGTCTGCATTGTCAGTTTCTTTGTGTGCTTGATATCTCCCCTCCAGCACATCTTCACTGCAACCCTTCAGGAGTTCAACATTCACAGGTGCCTGTCCAGATAAAAGGTACTTATGCTGAGCCCTCGGCACCCAGTGAGAAAGGGTCTCTCGGTTTTAGTCTCAGTAATTAGACAAAGGGCAGTCTTAGCCAAACTTGGCACACACACACGCATGTGCACACACACACAACTCACACAGTTGCACAAAAATCGAGACACGAAAAAAACATTAACCGACCCCAATACCGACACAATACCAATGTTGGGCACAAAATGGGGAAATTCTCTCTTAATTATTTCAAATAATTTTGAAGGGTAGTCTGGAAACCATGTTACATAGTATTGTCTATGCATTTTAAGCCACCATTGATGGAGAAGCCACTGAAGAGCTGGGGAGATCAGAGGTCTTCTTAACATGACCAGCCTAGGTAATGACTTAAACTGCTTTCTAAGTATTGCTCATAGGCACCACAGTTCCATCAAGTGCTCTGCCTCCCTCATTGTGCCCACTGGCTCCTGCTGTCCATTTAAAATCATTACCTGCTAACCTATAGTTTATCCCTAGGCATCTTCTGTCAGAGATCCACTCAGGCAACATCCAGCTCTCACATCAAACGTGAATATGGTAACAGGTGACTTAACTGGTACTGTCACAGCTGCACAACCACCTCATCTCCTCCCCCCCACACCAAGAGGCACTTTAGCTTTCTGTGCTGCCACAGCTACTACCAGAACAATCACACAACACATTGACCCACATGTGGGAAACTTGACCCTGTGGTGCACTGTCCAAAAGGATGCTTGGTGGAGAAATTCCATTAGGTTGCAAAAATCTGGATATCAGCAATATCAGAGCGATATAAGACTAATATTCCTCACTGCTTATTTTGAGGAGGTGGTTGCCGGTGGGGGCCACCAGAACTGATTTTTGACGACCGGCAGTTATTTTTCTGCATCAGATAATTACCAAGAGCAAGAGAATGAAAACACTCAAATCGAAAAGAGGAAAGAAGAGAATGATGACATAACCATCAGAAAGACGGAAAGCAAGAACCTTTAAGAGTGAGATAAAGGGGCAGGAAATCGCTGGAAGTGGATTAAAGAGGCAGGAGGTGGTTTAAGACTAGCGAAAGACGGGGGGGCGTGGCTAGCCAACACCCAAGATGGCCACACTCACTTAGAGCTCCGCTCGCCACCTAGATCTTAACTTCCCAACATCTGTCACTTTTATCCGGTGAGCCCGCAAAACGTGACGATTTGGAGCCCCCTGTGCCCAGGAGTCACCCGATCCCCTGAGAGGAGAGATCTGACAGCCTGAGCCGGAGTTATCGGCTCCGTAGCTCCTGGCCGAGAGGAGGCGGGGTTTCGGCCGCGGCGCGACCCGGCGGTCTACTACAACACTCCGGAGTTCTCTGGAACAGGCCCATAGGCCTTGACGACGAGCGGCGCACTCCCTGAACCAGACACAGCTCTCGGCCCCCTTGCCTGATCCTACCTGCCTCTCATCCTCGGCTCCCAGCGGGCTCCACGTGGATGGCGATCGCTGCGCCGGGTGGGCTCCGGTGCGCGCAGCTTCCTTGAGACACTCTGCTCCGGGCCTGACATCTGCATCCCGGCGGTGAGTGGGGAGGCGCGGGACCTTCCTATTCCCCCTCCCCCCCGCTTGAGGTGTTTTCTGGCTGACTCTGTGCGCTTGTTTGGACCGTCGCCCATTGTCTGCTCGGCGGGCGTTGCGCCGTGCCGCTGCACCCCTCCCCCATCGCGCAGAGCGGACTGAGGTGAGCCCCCGTTGTCACGCTGCAATCTGGAGGGTGTGAATTAAGGAATCCCTGCTAAGGGGCCCCTGCATCTCGTGGCCACTGCTGGACACCCCTATGTGGAGGGGTATTGCATAATTGGACTGCGCCACTTCCCGTATTGGCCCCGTGTCTCTGCAAAATCGTGCTCTGGGGTTGCAGCTGTTCCTCTTCGGACAGGACCGACCCGCCCTTGCAGTGAATGGTGGAAGCATTGGCGATACAGACAGTCCTTGGGGGCCCCTGTTGAAGCAGAAGAAATCCAGCATTGGGAGCGTGGTGCGACCCACCGGACTTTTATCCAGACGTTGGGTGACAGCAGTTCTGGTCGTCTTTGTCCCCACCACTTTCTCTATCTGAGGTCTGCACCGGTTCCCCCCCCCTTGATACAATGGCCACTGCTAAAGGCTCCCGCCAGACCCATCAATTAAAATTGGCGAAATTCGCGCATAACAAGTCGGACGCCACCGAGGAAAAGCACGACGACGCAGAGGCGAAGCAGCACAGCGAAGAGGGGGCCCCGACATTAGCGGACATTATGGAGGCAATCCAGGGAGTCCGGATGGCGCTGGAACACAAGATCGATACGGTTACGACCGAAGTTACCCTTATCCGTGCAGACCTCCGCAACATGGGAGACAGAGTTAAGGTGACTGAGGACTCTGTTACCACACTCCAGGCCTCTACAAAGTCTCTTGAAACGTCAGTAAAGCGCTTGCTGGCTCAGACATCGGACCTCGAGGCGAAACTGGAAGACTATGAAGGGCGCGCATGCAGAAATAACGTGCAAAATCTGGGGGTACCCGAAAGAGCGGAGGGGCAAACCATTGACCTCTTTGTGGAGGACTTAATTCAAAATCACCTGCAGCCCCGGTCCCTCTCACAATTCTTTTCGGTGAAGCGTGCTCACAGAGTGCCTGGGGGCCCCCCGAAACCAGGCGCCCCTCCACAACCCATTTTGGCAAGGATTTTTAATTTTCGCGATAGGGACATTATCCTATAGTCGGCGAGGACGGCTCCACCGCTCAAATTTGAAAACTCTACCATTACATTCTTTCCTGACTTTACCTATAAGGCAAACACAAGGAGATGATGGACGGAGCGCTGAAACTTTTCAGACACTCACCCCCAGTCACAGATCTGGGTTGAATCCATCATCGTTCTTTAGCTCACTTCGCCACCTCAGTTCAGACCCAGCTATATGCAAATCAGTCTTGACCCTGTGCCTCATGGGAACAGTCCAGCCCGAACTGCCAAGCCAGGTCTTCCCTGAACCGGAAACAAGCATCCTGGGACCGGTTTCGGGGTAACACCCCTCTTCAGCCAGGCTAGCTTGAATCCAGTGGCAAAGTGAGCAGGGACCCACGTCTGGGCAAACCCTGCCAACTTAGGGCGAACAAAGCAAACACAAGGAGATAATGGACGGAGCGCTGAAACTTTTCAGACACTCACCCCCAGTCACAGATCTGGGTTGAATCCAACAAAAACGCAGAACCTTCCTGGAAGTGAAACGGGCCCTTCGGAACCAAAACCTAAAATATGCTATGCTCTTCCCGGCTAAACTGCGAGTACAGGCAGAGGGGAAATCATGGTTTTTTAAGGACCCCGGAGGAGGCTTGGGAGTGGCTGGAGGGTTGGCGCTCCTCTGGCGATAGAGGGCGTTCCCCCTCCAACCGACAGCAGCGGCATGACATCCGTCTTGAAAGGGGCGATCGAGGTGAAGACGATAGATAACTGATGGCTGGGTTCTGTGGATGTGACTCGTCACTTTTCCTTTGTTCAACGAGAACTCTTGCCCCGCTGCAGTGACTACGAATACGGATTGGCTCCATGAGGGCGAGGGTGACTATACTGTATGATGTATGATTTGGGATTTGGGTCTCCTGATATGACCTGTAGACATTGTACAAATTGTGCAACCACCTGCACTAAGTTCGTTAATTTTTGGGGCTCGATCACAACAAGATTTCCCATTGTGACTATACGGACTCTTTGTTAGATGGGGCGCACTGTTATCAATATAATGGGCTCACAGGCTAGTTATCACGAGGGAATGTGTTCCTGTTCTTGGGTGGCTTGGCCTTGTAGCGTTCTCCCTTACTCAGTAAGTTTGTTTTGGGTTCACAGGCACTCTGCAAAATTGGAGGGTGGGCAGTTTTAAGTCCACGTTGCAGGGAGGCAGGGGTGGGGTGGGTTCCGGGGTGTTTTATTGGGGTTTGTTTTTGTTATTTTAAGTATGTTCGATACAGTCAACTGGATGGTGCTTTCTTTAACGCATTTCGGGTCAGTCAACAATACAATTGTTAGTTTCCTGTTGCACACACGTCACATGGTCTCAAGTTCTAACGTACACTGGGGAAAAGTGATGGGCCGCTGTTATCTTTTCCTTGTAGCCCCTCATGAGGAGGGACCTCTTGCCCCCTGCGTGCATGAGTGCTAATTACAGTGCAACTCCGCCGTTGAGCCGCCTTAAACTAATCTCCTGGAATGTGAATGGTTTAGGTGATCGTATCAAAAGGGGTATAGTACTGCAATTTTGGAGCGACATGCCCCTGACCTTGTACTACTCCAAGAAATGCATATCCAGGAGTTTCCTATTGTGCTCTTAATAGGTGGGGTTATAAATTGGTGGCTCACGCCGGCTACACTAGGGGTCCAGAGGTGTGGGTATCCTGGTACGTAACTCCCTCCTTTCCTTATTACAAAAATCACACGGGATCCACTGGGTAGGTTTGTAATGGTCACCGGGCAGTGGGAGGGCCGATCCCTTAATGTGACGCTCCTGTACGTGCCCCCAGGCTTCACTCTCCACACTGCACGACTTGGGCCCGCATATATTGAATCTACCTGAGGGAGACATATTGGTGGGGGCGATTGCAATACAGCTTTAAATGGTGATCTTGATCGTTTGCCTACAAAACGGGGGGAGCCATCCGGTAAAGTATTGGCAGATTTTCTGGGGGCGCTAGGACTGATAGATGTTTGGAGGACCTGTAACCCCATGACCAAACATTATACATTTCACTCAGGGGTACATGGAAGTCTCTCGCGTATAGATTATTTTTTTGGTAAGGCCTCCCAACTGCCCATGTTTGGTGATATCTCCTTTCTTCCCAGGGGAATCTCCGATCACTCCCCGATTTTGGCGTACTATGGGGGGGTGCCCCCTCCTTCTCGTCGAGACATGAGGCTCAATCCCTGGTACCTCAAGGTGCCGGCCATTAGAGATAAACTGGCGGAGGCCACCAAGAATTACTTTGATGAAAATGATGGATCTGTTGACTCAGATGTAATACCTGTGATCCGGGGTGGTGGGGTTGCGGTGATAGCAGGCCATAAAAAAGAAAAACGTAAGCAAATGGAAGAGGTGGAGAAAGAGATTGCCCACCTCGAGAGTGACCTGGTTACCTCGGGCACATTGGATACTGCGCACAAACTGGCTATTAAGCAAAAAGAGTATAGGGATATAGCGGAGGGGACTGCGAGGGCCCATTACCGAGCTACGCAACATCGGGTGTACGACATAGGTGACAAGGCTAGTAAATTGTTAGCGTGGCTTGATAGGAGGGAGATGGCCAAAAGATGGGTAGCTCAAATCACAGACCATGAGGGGACGGCAATACACAACAAAGATGGGATTGCGAGGGCGTTCGCCGATTACTTTGGGCGGGTTTATACTACTACGACTTCATCCACTCAGGTGGAGGCGGCGGAACTACTAACTACTCTGACCCTGCCTGTTTTGGAGCCACAGGATGTCAAGGATCTTGATGCCGCCCTGACGGGTGAGGAGATATCGAAAGCGATTGGTGCTTTGCAGTCCGGTAAAGCCATGGGCCCAAGCGGCCTTCCTATTGAACTTTACAAGGCCAACGCTCCCACGATTGCTCCATTCCTCGTGCAAATGTATGAAGAGTGCGTCACGAAAGGTGTGCTACCTGAGACACAGCGTCTGGCGACTATCGCGGTCATATATAAGAAGGGCAAACCCCCGGATCAATGTAGTTCATATAGCTAAACTCCTGGCACGGCGCCTCTCGCCTTATCTTCATAAGTTGATACATCCGGATCAATCCGGCTTCATGCCTTCTAGGAGCACCGCGTTGAATCTCCGTCGCTTATATGGGGTTCTGGGGCGGGCCTCCACTATACAGGAGGACTCCGTAATTATGTCACTTGACGCCAAAATGGCGTTTGACATGATCGAATGGCCCTATTTGTTTGCCGCACTCGAAAGATATGGGTGTGGTCTTCGATTTCTGTCTTGGGTACCCCTTCTCTACTCAAAGCCCCTAGCTCAGGTCACGGTAAATGGTGGCCGGTTAGCAACCTTTATATTAGAAAAAGGCACGCGGCAGGGTTGCCCCCTGTCACCACTGCATTTCGCTTTGGCTCTTGAGCCACTGGCTATCTGGATAAGGGGGGATCCCCTTATTAGGGGTCTTAATTGGTTGGTCGACTGGAGGGACAAGATCTCCCTCTACGCCGATGATATCTTGCTTTATCTAGCTAAACCTTGCTACTCCATTCATAGGGTACTGCATATTTTTGCCCTTTTTCAAAAGTACTCTGGTTACATTATTTACTGGGATAAATCCTTGATATATGTATTGAGTGGAGACCCCTCGTTGCTCCCCAGTGGTTGTGAAGCCAAGATAGTTACGGATGGCTTTCAATATTTAGGTATATATATTACACATGACCCCACTGTTTTTTACGATCGGAATCTGTTGCCCCCCTTGCGCCGCCTTAAGGCGGATGTGCAGCACTGGAAAACATTGCCTCTCACGCTGTTAGGTAAAGCGGCCCTGTATAAAATTATGGCGCTCCCGCGCTTTTTATATGTCCTACAGAATACGCCACACTTGGTTCCCCCTCGCTATTTTCAATCCATTGACTCTGAGGTACGCGCCCTGCTCTGGGACGGCGGTGCTCCCCGTATTGCCCTTACTAAGCTTACAAAAAGCTGGTATGATGGCGGCATTGCCTTACCTGCCATTGAATCCTATTATTGGGCCTTCCAACTAGTGGTGCTGAACCACTGGACGCACCAACCTATCACACACCCCGCCTATAGGATGGATAGGCATAACATGCTTCCGGGCACCTATCTCAGGGCACTCTATGGTGGTACGAAACACGCGCCCAGATTCACCCCTACCTCCACCACGGTTGCCTTATGGCACAGGGCAACAATGGCTCTTGGTTGGAAAGATAAGATCACGCAGGTTACTCCGCTACTTGACTCTTGCCGATTGGGGATGTTGTCCAAGCAACCAGGGTTCGACAAATGGGACCTGATCGGCCTTTCGAAGGTCTGAGATATGTGGAAGGTGGGTGGGGTGACTCCATTCACTGATTTGCAGAGGGACTACCAGTTACAGGAAGGGTAGACCTTTCGTTATCTCCAGGCCCGCAATGCTCTGAGTAGAGCTATCCCTAGGGGGACGGATTTGCCGGTCTCCGCGCCCCTAGAGGATAGACTTTTGGATGACTATCTCCAGGAGAAGGCTATCTCATTAACCTATCGTAAAATTCTGAAGAACTCGCTTAAAATGGACGGCCGACATAGGAGATATAGACAACGACGACTTGCGGGAGGCCCTCACCTCCCCTTGCGAGGTGGCAATCCGCTCCCGCTTTAAACTTATTCAACTTAAATGACTTCACCGAGTCTACTACACTAGTTCGTCGTTGGTCAAGATGGGGCTCCTAGAGTCCCCGACTTGCCCTCGAGGATGCGGTCACGTTGGTATTTACATACATCAATGGTGGGAGTGCCCGATCCTTAGGGGGTACTGGGAGAAGATTAAATCAGATATGTCCCGGATAAGTAAAGTACCTATTGATGTATTTCCTCGACTCTGCCTTTTAAATATCTGGGAGGCCACAGATCTGTCCCGAACAGGGAAATTGTGGGTCTCTTCGGGCTGTATGGTTGCGAAACGTAATATAGCGAGAACATGGAAGGGAGGAGTTCCACTACGACACACTGAGTGGGAGTCTGATATGGATTGGTGTATGCAGGCAGAGAGAGTTATTTATGAAAGTAGGGGTTGCCCGCATAAATGGACAAGAATTTGGGGCCCCTGGAATGAAAGTAGGGGCTTCCTCTGTACCCCTTTTGCCGATTCTCCCTCAGCACTGTTGGCTAACATAGATGTGTGATGTGTGAACACAAAGGGAGGCTACGAAAAAGATGATTCCACCACTGACCCTGTGATAATTTTCAATTGGATTGTATTACCTGATTATGATCATTTGTGTACGTTGATTACGGCACCACACTGCGTCTGTGTTATTGTGTGTTTGTATGTTGTTTCTTTAATAAAAAAGATTTTTTTTAAAAAGACTAGCGAAAGACGTTTAATTGCATAGGCCGCGGGCTTGTGAGCAGAGCTTCGAGTATTGACACTCTTCCTATTACAAATTAAGCACTGCGGTCTGTCACTTCTCATTCACGCCAAAACACTCTGGCCTTACCACTTCAATAGTGACAAACCCCTTCTATTAATAAATATTCATGGAGAAATGGACGGAAGATAAATTCTCCCCGTGGCCCTAAAAGCTGCCAATTGAGCACAACGTCCCAGTAGTAAAGCAGGAACAAGTGGTAAGTGTCGGTAGGGACAAAAGTCCAAGGAGCTGTAACACTGTGTCAAGCTGCTCCTGATTTCATCACCAACGTTCATGATGTTTCCTGATCATGAGACATATCTTCGGGACTTGGAAAGTCAATGCTCAAGATTCAAACTAAGTGAGGTGCTCACCAACTGAGCTCTCGACTTTATTACAATTGAGGCTCATACAAAATGATGCTCATTTTAGTGTGGGTAAATGCCAACACCATGTCCACTGCATGACATGACTGAAGTTTGCTGATTAAAATTGATGATACAGTCATGGGTACATCAATTTTTATCAGCACCGCCACTTTAGGAGGACATCTACTGGTTTTCCAAACCTGTCTAGTTTTTTTGTAACTGGAGTCTCTCGCCCCCTACTCTTCACATGAGGTTGAAAGTGCATTGATGTAAAATTGAAGATGTATACATGCAACGGGTAGGAGTCCCTAAGCATATGTGTGGTCCCACAGAAGAGACAGTATAGATACAGCAGTTCTTTCTTGTCACGTGGCCCATAGGGACATTGTCGTTTTTCACCAACTTAGCATGAGCTCGTTGCAGCTTTCCTGCTGCTTTGCACACGTTACTACACGTCTTTATTATTTGCAACATTCTCAAAGACTCCTTTCACATGAGAACTCATTGCTGTGTTCGCTCTCTGCATGTTCCTGGGATTTTGACTGAACATTATGTGCAAGGTCGAACAACAATGCCCCTTGTTATTTTGTTCTGGCCAGTTCTTGGCCCTTAGACAAAACATACCGATGCAGCTGTTGTTTGGACAGCGTACTTGGGTTTTTAGTGGGGTGCACAAATAGGTAACACACACTTGGAGAGGGATCTTTCCAGGAAGACGAGCGCCCATGATGTAGATCTACCATCTATAGGCTAAGGTATGGGGTCTGCTGACAAAGCCCAGAGATCTTCTATTATATAATAATACTTCTTCTTAGCAAGGGGAGGGAGGTTAGGCACTATAGCCCTTTCTCCGTTGTCTTTTTATGATGACATCTCCCTTCATGATTTATGGACTGACTGCTATGCTGACCATATTTGTACTATGAATTTTCCTGCTTGTTGTGGCACACATACTGCATGTTAGGGCATGTTAGTTAAAATAAATATTTTAAACCGTTTCATGTCTCCGTCAGATCTTATTGTGGACGAGTAGAAGAGAGTGAGCGAAAAGGTGTGTTTTGTTACCGCGATTCCTGAGAGAACTGGGAGTGTTGTGTTCTGGGGTGTCTAATCATTTGTTTCTCTGGGAGCGAGTAGGAGAGGAAGTAAGACACTATAGCTAGTCGGCCCTGGGTTCATGGGTACTTAGGTGGTAGAATGACTCAGTCCCTATACACCAAGGTCCCAATTCCTGCGCATAGTTCTGTATTTGTGCAGAATCCCTGCAACATGGCGCCACCAACGATTGGTCTGGTGCTTATTCACAAGAACCCTGAGTAGCGCTTGTGCTTGTCCATGATTCCCTCTCACCGGTTTCCAGAGACGTCATGGTGGGGGGGCGTAGCCTCCTATATTTATGTTTTATAGGTTTTTCAAGCTTGAAATTTTAAAGGTTCTTCTTTCTTTGTTGACCCGCTTTTGCGCTACCGTCCTATTGATTTGTTATTCTGCTTTTATTATGGCAGTCGATATTGCGGTGCCTAACCGGGCTGCGGTTACAGCCCACTTGACACAACACGGAGTCCCTAATACAGGGGCTGATATTATCTTTGTCTTCGAGGCGGATACAGCTTACCGCTTCGAGGTTTTCTATTCTTGGGTTACATTTCCAGCAGTGGATGGGAAGGATAATTTGTTTCATGAATATACTGCAGCTGCGGTTCCGTGAAATTATCGCCCTTATCGATAACTTGAAGTTCCGTTGACAGCCTGGGAGCATACCATATGGTTTAATGGCTCCCTTCCTCACCCTGTTTCTGTGGTCCGTTTAGGCCACTTATCAGTTGATGGGGCCACGTGGCCCATTTTGGCTGGTTTTATACTACATCCAAACTATCTTAATGTTCCTGTCGCAGAGCTACGTCAATTACATACAACATTGATTCATATACATAGAGCTGTCATTCAGTTCATGTCTCGTAACATTCAAGTGGCTCCGGCTGGAGCCGCTGCTCAAACACCGGGACACGGTGGTGGTCTTGTCATAAGTCCCATCATGATTAATTCAGTGATGGGCAAGCGTCCTCAGAATAGGGATGATTTCCCTTACTGGCTTTCCAAAACATTTGAGCAACTCGAAGCTGTTTTTCCCCATACGACACCTGTTGAGAAACACAGGATCCTTACAATAAGTTTACCGAGTGGTATTGTTCCCGCTTTAGCTGATTGCACCACCTGGGCTGACGGTGTTTGCTGCAATGTATACACTGTGCTTTGGCACCCCCTCCATGAGCGTTCTCCCGAGCGTTTTAAAGAAGGTTTAAGATGAACACGGGGCTGGTCCAGCCCTGGAATTGGGGATGAGATTAGTGGGCATGTTCCCTATTGTCTCCAATATGATTCTGGCCAATGTCAAAGGTGAAGCAGTTAGCTTGGAAGGACGTCAACGCCTTTTGGCAGTGGTGGACGTTGATCGGCAGTGGCAGTTACTGATCATTATAGCAGATGTATATACATCATTGGCTCGCAATAGTTTGGGAGTAAGACCTTACACTCAGGTACAAAGAAGACCCCCTCCGGACAAGGAGGGTCGTCCAGTCTTTCCTAAAAAGGCATGGAATAAAAATGAGTGGCAGCAACAACAGAAGCCTAGTTCTCGTGCTTGGTCACCAACACCGGACCCTTCTGACTGTAGATATGATTTGCGTGACCGCTCTAAAATTAAAACACCAGAGAGGTTTCAGGTCCCTGATCCTCGTTCTCCTCGTTCCTTTCAGGAATCATCGGATCAACAGTTCGGTGGGGGAGAGCGTCAGGATCGCAGACAAGGCGAGTCCACGCAGACACGACGGGACCCGCAGCAGCTTTTTGATGTAAAAACCAAACAGGAGGGACCACCTCAGTACCGTGCCCCTTTTCAAAAGAAGAAAGTTGCTGCACTGACTGCAAAGTATGCCTCAGACGGTGAGAATCCTGCTCCTCGATTGGAGATGAGCAGTAACACTCCTCGACAGCGTGGTGGAAGTTACCATAGTGCGGGAGGCACTCCACCAGTGTCTGGAGGTGAAAGCAATTGACACGTTCATTACAGTGGAAACAGCTGACACACGAGTTGCACCCCCAGATAGGCTTTATGAAATAAGCCTTCAAATTGAAGGTGATATTAAAGGCACAATTAAGGATGTCTTTTGGGACAACCTTACTACTTCCTATGATATTTTGTTGGCAGAGGTTGATTGGCCTCCCCATTTGTTCTAGCTTCTTCTAGAGGGGAGGGTGTTATTCTCCCGAGTTTCTCGAGTTATGTCTCGGTGAAGGCTAAACAAGCATACGCAGCAGAGTGGGCGCTAGTGCTTGCCCCGGCTGTGTATTGTAATCAGGTGGGTTGGGATATGGAGTCCCCAGCACATGAGATTCCTTTGCGATCTATGCCACAACCCCAACCACAATATCCAACTAAATGTGAAGCAAAAGCTTCCGTCAGTGAAATCTTGACCCAATTGGAATATCAGGGTGTAATTGAACCCTGTGTTTCATGCATGAATAATCCTCTTTTTCCGATATCGAAACTGGACAGTTCATATCATATAGTTTTGGATTAACGTCATTTGAACATTCATGTTCGTACCTTTGCGGTACAGAACACCCACAGCTCTGCGTTAGTCGATACCATTGTTCGCAAAAAGTATAAAACAACTCTTGATATCTCCAATGGATTTTACAGTCACAATTTGGCTTCCGAAAGCCGTGACTGGACTGCATTCAGCACCCTTGGCAATCACAAAAGGTATACTCGTTTGCCTATGGGGTATAAGAATAGTCCCGGTGCTTTTGCGGCATGCATAGTGTCTCTTTTGCATGACACTGACCCTGATGCCTTCTCTTACGTCGATGACATTTATTTGACTGATGATGAATTGATACCACATCTTGTACGTGTGGATCACATCATAATGTCTTTTGCTGACTTGGGATACAAATTCAACTTTGCCAGGTCGCATATTGCCTGTTTGGCAGTTTTTTTTCTGGTTTACAAACTCACCAATGAAGGTAGGGGGTTGGCCCCCCACTTTCTGGAGAAATGTGCTCAATTGCAACCTCCTTCTACTCTTAAAAAGTTACAATCTTTACTGGGTTTCCTAAATTTCGGGAGGACATACATTCCTGATTATGCCCAGCGTATCAAACCACTTTACTCTTTGATACAACCTTCTTTTTCTGATTCCTGTTGGCTTCCGGAACATACCACAATTCTTCGGTCCTTGCAGTCTGATCTGCTTGCGACCAACTTCTTGTTAACACGAGACAATTCTACAAATTTGGTCATAAGGATTGTGCCAGGCACGTTAGGTTTCACTTACTTGACGTTTAATGAGGGGGACACAATCCCTATTGCATATAAATCTAATTTGTACACTGCGGCCGAGATGCGTTTCTCTCCTACAGAAAACATTTTGACGGCTGTCCAGATGGCGGTTCTGAAAGAACGCGCTCTGGCTCAGGGTAAACGCATTTTCATGGTCTCTCCAGTACCTGCTTTAGAGGCAATTACGAAAGCTTGTGTCCCGAACTCTAAAGCCTTGCATCCACGTTGGATACAATGGGCTAGTTCTTTGACGTCGGCTGATGTCAATTTTATCTTTGGCCCGTCTTCACAGACACAGGAGTTTTTACAATATGAACATGTTCACCCACCTACTCTGTCATTACTTCCTCTTGATCAGTACCAATGCATTGTTTACACTAATGGATCTGCGCAGCCAGCCGTTGGTTTTAAACATGCTTATTCGGCGGCATGCACAATAGTGGCAGGAAAAATTGTATATGGGATTTTAAATCCTCTTTGGTGCACACACAGTCCCTTGGTGACTGCACGGCTCAATTGGCAGAGCTACGTGCTTTGGTTTTGGGTCTTGGATTTGCTGATCCAGAAATTCCTACACTTATAGTGTGCAATTCCTTTTACTGTGTGCAATCCTTCAATGACAAGTTATTCTTTTGGAAACAAAATGATTTCCTTGATTCTAAAGGTAGCGCAATTAAGCATAAAATGCTTTGGGTTCGGGTGGCCGCTCTTAAGGACGTTTGCCATTCACACATGTTATCCATACTTTGGGCCATCAATGTGTGGGAGCACACGCTGTTGGTAATTCACTGGCTGATGAGGCAGCCAAATCTGCAGTAGCCACTTGTTCTGTAGCAGCAGTCACTAGGTCCATGACTAAAAGTGATGATGATATCTTAGCAGCTATTGCTGCTACGAAGGAGGGAACAGATTTTCCCCAAGGCTTTCCTTCACTTTATACTTACCACTTGTCAACAGATCAAATTCCATTTGCTACTATTCCATCCGTTGGGGATTGGCTGATTCCCAACGAGGACCGCAGACTTTCTTTGATCATCGCCGCACATGAAGGTGTTGCTTCTGCACATGCTGGTGTGAATGCGACTGTTTCTCTGCTACAGCAGCGTTTTTGGTGGCGTGGTTTATATCAACAGGCATGTAAATATGTTCTTTCTTGTGTCATTTGTCAACAAATTAAGCCTTCTACTGTTGCAAGCCCACTCCATACTCAGCGTTACATCTCTAATCAACCGTTTGGCTGCATTTATCTTCATCACTGCAGTCCGTTGACTTCTGACACTGCTTTTAAACACATCTTAAGTGCAGTGGATTCGTGAACTAGGTTCCTTTGGGTTTGGCCTCAACGCAGTGCTGACGCTCGAACTGTCATTTAAGATTTGCGTGTCTTTGTCGGGACGTTTGCTTGTGGCACCTTTCATTCTGACCAAGGTCCTGCGTTTGCCTCTAAGGCCTACCAGGAGGCGATGAAGTCTCTGGGGGGTGCAGGTGCAATATTCCTCTCCATACCGGCCCGAGGGCAATTCAGTTGAGGAGCGGATGAACCGTGACTTAAAGCAATCTTTGACAGCTAGAGTCTTAGGTACTGGCAGGGGTTGGCTGACTCATTTGTATGGAGTGTAACGTGCACTAAATAATCTCCCTAGAAGGTCTCTGGGTGGGCGGACCCCATACGAAATGCTCTTTGGCATTAAAATGTTTGTGCCAGACCTTGATGGTCTAGACGTTGTGGCGGCTGCCGCAACCTTTGATGTAGATAATCATTGTGCTCTGTTACAGGATCTACAAAAAGCTCCTGATTCACAAGCAAGAGCCCAGTTGCCTTCTTCTGCAGATCCAGTGGTGCTGATTCTTGTTTCTGGCTGGCTTCCTAAAGTTGGAGATCTGGTCCGTGAAAAGATGGAGAACAAAAAAGAATTTGGTCCATCCTACCGTGCACCGGTCAGAGTCCTTGGCTTGAAAGGCACCCATACTGTGATCCTGCCTCCTTTACCTGGTCGTAAGGAGAATTGTTACATTTCAATCGAACATGTCAAGTTACACCATATGGCCGATACTGAATAGTATGCCTCAAAGTATTCCACGTCGAGAACTTTCACTGAACCCGAAGGTTTCTGCATCTTCGACTACTCCCCAGCAATTACAAGAGGAGATGGAAACCTCAATTGAATTATTACCAGTTTTTCCTTCTACATCCACTCCTGTGGATATATTAAGTATGATTCTCCTCCAGTTGAAGTCATATTCGACATTCCTGAGAGTACCATACCTGAAACATCTGGTGCAGCACATCCACCATTGCTTAAACTGGGGTCCAGTGGTTATTATATTGATCGTAATAGCTTCTCCCCTGGCACATCTTCCTTGTCATCTTCTGTGAGGGAGATCCCTACCCGTACCAGTGTCTTCATTTCCTGGTTCAAAAAGACTTACTTGGTCCCACCCTGGACATTTATCTGGATGGTGCTTACGATGATATTCCTCTTCATGTGGATCGGATTTGTGACTGTGTTTTTACTACTCATTAATGACCATTATTTACCTGAACACTCTGCTGTGAACTTTGTTGATGGAGTTCTGGCCCCTCACACATCGTCCCACATCATGAAAAGAGACCAAGCCCTTGTCAATATATCAGCATTCCCTATTGTTCATGGTATCGTCTGGGACAAAGTTGCATACGATATCCATGGCCCGACGGAAATTTTGAACATTCCATACGTCTTCCGCGTTTCCTTGGGAGATGTGGTCTTGCCCGACATC
>CAWUFW010027091.1:0-28986 GCA_963921515.1 Calotriton arnoldi | reverse complement strand
TATGCTATTGGGTGTGTGTATATATATATATATATATATATATATACAGCACTGTGCTAGTCCTATGCTTAAAGACTTTGGGGTCGATTCCGATTCGGGCCGGAAAAAGCACCGACCGACTTGGATCCGGAAAAAATACCGACCGACACGTACCCGTGGCGCCCGACACGCCAAGTACGATGCAAGGCGCGAAAAATCCGACCGACACGTAACGAAACCAAGTCGACCGACCGAGCCGCACGGAAAACAGCAATCCGGCCAGAAAAACACGCGAATCCAACCGACCGACACGCACCCGGAACAAATCCGACCGAAACGTACACGCTAACTCCAAACCGCTAAGTACGATGCAAGGTGCGAAAACCACGAGCGAGTCGGACGGAGGACAAGCCGTACGACCGACACGCATACAAAACCGAGCCGAAGCAACACAATACACCGCGACCGACGCGTACGCAGCATAGAAAACTGCACAAACACAGCGTGAACGAAACGGAGAACACCGTACGAGACCAATGCAGGGTCCGACTCGGTCACAAGAACGTATCCAACATACACAAACAGCACAAAGGAAAAATCACCCAAAAAAGGCCAAACAAGCAATTACCAAGCCAATAAATACTGGGGGGTGGGGACAGAGAACAAAGACACACCCACAACTCCACCTATATAAAGGACACAAATCACTACCATGAGCCTTTGCAAATGCCATTCCACTGCCAGCACCCAAGAGAAAGCAACCACACACCCACAGCTCATCCCTCACACAAGCCACACACCATCAGCACACCAACAAATACCTACCTCACATACACCCAGCAAAACACACACTCACACTTCCTCACCTGCACACCAACACACACATCACTCACCATCACCACCCATCACCATGCCCCCCAAGAAGAATCACAAGTTCCTAGATTGTGAATTGGAAGTCCTGGTAGACGAGATCCTCAGGGTAGAGCCACAGCTGTTTGGCGCACTGGTCCAACAGACCCCCATCTCCCAGAAAACCAAGATGTGGGAGAGGATCATCAACAGGGTGAACGCACAATCACCATGTCTGCGCACAAAGACCGACATCCAGAACAGGTGGTATGACGTGCGCAGGAGGGTCCGGGAGCTGCTCAAGAAAGACTACCTCATCAGCCAATACACCGGCAGTGGCCCTCCTGCCAAGCCAGAATACCTCAGGCCCTGGGAGGAGAAGGTGCGGGCCATCCTTCCGCCAGTGAGCGTATATGGACTAGAGAACATCCCAGAGCCTGGTGAGTACACAACAAATGTACACAATATTCTGACACAAAACACACACACATCACTGTCAAGGGGAGAGTCAAACCATGCACTCATAGCAATTACACAGCAACCAGAACAGAATCATCCCAAAATGTGTATGTCAGTCAGATAAACACAACACATGCCATCAAAAAGTTACATCCAACCGTGCCATCACATGTACAAACACAACTACAACTACAGCTAGGCAGTGGCACAAATAGAACTAACAAACACATCCAGACATGTAGCCACCACAACAACACCAACACACAGTGAAGACCACTCAAAGGAAGGAATTCTGTGTATGCTGGCCAAGTCTGTGTAGCCAATAGCATCATGGGAGTCGCAGTCACACATATTGCCCCCCCACAACTGTCCCATCAACACCACCATGAACCATGCGCACATCACAGGGAGTGGAGAAGGACTCACAAGATGGCTGACACTGGCTACTGCTGTGGGGAGCACAAGGCCCTGCTGGCAACTGTGCACCAACAAACAGCAGGACACCACTGACTGACATCCTGAGAGACAACTTCCACTCCCTGCAATGCAAGCACAGTCCATGGTGGGATAACTGACTGGCTGGCTGGGTGGGAAGGAGGACTTGCAGCACTAACCATAGTCACAAGCACCTCCCCTCACACACACCTCAACACAAACTCCACAGTACCCACCTGGTAGAATGCAATGCCCCCATCCTAACACAAGATCCCACAAAGAACCACCACCCTGGGTTATGTTGTGTGAAGCACAGGGACACTCTTGGGACTCTTAGCCAAACAACTGCCAGGACAACACTCCCAGCCATCCTGTCAGCACAGCCAGCCCACCCCACAGGGAAGCAGAGTCAAAAGGAAGGAAGCATGGGCATGCTGGGAAGGGGGGTGGAGGCAATAGCATGATGGGAGTCGTAGTCACAGACATTGCTCAGCCTCACAACTGGCCCATCAACACCACCCTGAACCATGCTCACATCACAGGGAGTGGAGAAGGACTCACAAGATGGCTGACACTGGCTACTGCTGTGGGGAGCACAAGGCCCTGCTGGCAACTGTGCACCAACAAACAGCAGGACACCACTGACTGACATCCTGAGAGACAACTTCCACTCCCTGCAATGCAAGCACGTTCCATGGTGGGATATCTGGCTGGCTGGGTGGGAAGGGGGACTTGCAGCACTGACTATAGTCACCAGCACCTCCCCTCACACCCCCCCAACACAAACTCCACAGTACCCACCTGGTAGAATGCAATGCCCTCCATCCTAACACAAGATCCCACAAAGCACCACCACCCTGGGTTATGTTGTGTGAAGCACAGGGACACTCTTGGGACTCTTAGCCAAACAACTGCCAGGACAACACTCCCAGCCATCCTGTCAGCACAGCCAGCCCACCCCACAGGGAAGCAGAGTCAAAAGGAAGGAAGCATGGGCATGCTGGGAAGGGGGTGGAGGCAATAGCATGATGGGAGTCGTAGTCACAGACATTGCTCAGCCTCACAACTGGCCCATCAACACCACCCTGAACCATGCTCACACCACAGGGAGTGGAGAAGGACTCACAAGATGGCTGACACTGGCTACTGCTGTGGGGAGCACAAGGCCCTGCTGCCAACTGTGCACCAACAAACAGCAGGACACCACTGACTGACATCCTGAGAGACAACTTCCACTCCCTGCAATGCAAGCACGTTCCATGGTGGGATATCTGGCTGGCTGGGTGGGAAGGGGGACTTGCAGCACTGACTATAGTCACCAGCACCTCCCCTCACACCCCCCAACACAAACTCCACAGTACCCACCTGGTAGAATGCAATGCCCTCCATCCTAACACAAGATCCCACAAAGCACCACCACCCTGGGTTATGTTGTGTGAAGCACAGGGACACTCTTGGAACTCTTAGCCAAACAACTGCCAGGACAACACTCCCAGCCATCCTGTCAGCACAGCCAGCCCACCCCACAGGGAAGCAGAGTCAAAAGGAAGGAAGCATGGGCATGCTGGGAAGGGGGTGGAGGCAATAGCATGATGGGAGTCGTAGTCACAGACATTGCTCAGCCTCACAACTGGCCCATCAACACCACCCTGAACCATGCTCACATCACAGGGAGTGGAGAAGGACTCACAAGATGGCTGACACTGGCTACTGCTGTGGGGAGCACAAGGCCCTGCTGCCAACTGTGCACCAACAAACAGCAGGACACCACTGACTGACATCCTGAGAGACAACTTACACTCCCTGCAATGCAAGCACGTTCCATGGTGGGATATCTGGCTGGCTGGGTGGGAAGGGGGACTTGCAGCACTGACTATAGTCACCAGCACCTCCCCTCACACCCCCCAACACAAACTCCACAGTACCCACCTGGTAGAATGCAATGCCCTCCATCCTAACACAAGATCCCACAAAGCACCACCACCCTGGGTTATGTTGTGTGAAGCACAGGGACACTCTTGGAACTCTTAGCCAAACAACTGCCAGGACAACACTCCCAGCCATCCTGTCAGCACAGCCAGCCCACCCCACAGGGAAGCAGAGTCAAAAGGAAGGAAGCATGGGCATGCTGGGAAGGGGGTGGAGGCAATAGCATGATGGGAGTCGTAGTCACAGACATTGCTCAGCCTCACAACTGGCCCATCAACACCACCCTGAACCATGCTCACATCACAGGGAGTGGAGAAGGACTCACAAGATGGCTGACACTGGCTACTGCTGTGGGGAGCACAAGGCCCTGCTGGCAACTGTGCACCAACAAACAGCAGGACACCACTGACTGACATCCTGAGAGACAACTTCCACTCCCTGCAATGCAAGCACGTTCCATGGTGGGATATCTGGCTGGCTGGGTGGGAAGGGGGACTTGCAGCACTGACTATAGTCACCAGCACCTCCCCTCACACCCCCCAACACAAACTCCACAGTACCCACCTGGTAGAATGCAATGCCCTCCATCCTAACACAAGATCCCACAAAGCACCACCACCCTGGGTTATGTTGTGTGAAGCACAGGGACACTCTTGGGACTCTTAGCCAAACAACTGCCAGGACAACACTCCCAGCCATCCTGTCAGCACAGCCAGCCCACCCCACAGGGAAGCAGAGTCAAAAGGAAGGAAGCATGGGCATGCTGGGAAGGGGGTGGAGGCAATAGCATGATGGGAGTCGTAGTCACAGACATTGCTCAGCCTCACAACTGGCCCATCAACACCACCCTGAACCATGCTCACATCACAGGGAGTGGAGAAGGACTCACAAGATGGCTGACACTGGCTACTGCTGTGGGGAGCACAAGGCCCTGCTGCCAACTGTGCACCAACAAACAGCAGGACACCACTGACTGACATCCTGAGAGACAACTTACACTCCCTGCAATGCAAGCACGTTCCATGGTGGGATAACTGACTGGCTGGGTGGGTGGGAAGGAGGTCCGGCTGTCAACCAAACACAAGCAATGCAGACCATGTTCACACCCCAGAAAATACATAGAAATGCCCAAATAATGCAGGACAATGTGCCACACCAATATCAACCCCTGACTGTGACGACTTAGGACAATGCAATGTACAGGCCCGCACCCAGAGGCACAGTCACAACTGTCATGTGTGTCAACCATTGATGCCTGCAGAAACATGACATACATTGTTTGTGTCTCCCAAAAACAGGTGATGATGGGGACACAGCAGCAGACGCTGAGGAGTCCCAGTCCCAGGCTCAAGAGGATGCCGAGCTCACTGGCGTCGTACAGCCTCTGTCCTCCTCGGACGATGAAGAACAACCTGGCACATCCGGTGCAAGTCAACATGCAGCACCAGCAGGACCACCAGCTGCAGCACCAGCAGGACCACCAGCTGCACCCCCTGCACCCACCCCTACAACGACTGTCACCACGAATACCATCCCTGCCGACATGGACAGAATAAGGAGCAACACCAGCACAGTGACCCTGGACCAACCTGGGGCCATGGACACCACCACCACCACCAACCCCAAGGTGGACCAGGGTTATCTGTGCGTGCCACTGCACACACTGCACATGTCAGCAGGGGTGGTGGGAGGGGTGGGAGACAGAGGTCGCTGCTTGCAGACGTTGCTGGTGTGCATGACGACCCACAACTGGTACGCATAGCTGATGCGTACCAGTCCAGCACCGGAGAGCTCAGCCAGGTAGTGGGGCTCCTCAGAGACATTAAACAGCAGCAGGCTGCCCATCATGCCCGCTTGGACTCCCACATGTCCCACGTGGAGTCACACATGTCCCGTGTGGACTCACACATGTCCCGCGTGGAGTCCAAGTGGGATGCACTGCATGAGATGACGGCGGTGCACAGGGACATTTTACAATGCCTCCGCCAGATGAACAGCAACCAGTCCACACCTCCCTGTGTGCCAACAACATCTGGTGCCGAACAAACTGCAACTGCCACAGGGAGGGAGGAGGACTCTGGCGGAGAGTCCCCTGCACCGCAGCAGCCTGCACTTGAGGGCCCCCCCCAAGAAGAGGGGTCGTCCGAGGAGGGAAAAGTGAGAGGCCGATGGCCAAGCGCAACTCCCAGGAAGCCTGAACCTGTTCTGGATGTTCGCCTTTGTGCACAGACTGTTCACCCTGTTGACGGCAACACTACTCCCACACATTGCATGGGGAGTACAAGTTGGACCAATGTGTCAGACAACTGTGGCCCCGATACTGGGGATCCTGTCTACCCGGACTTTCAATTCACCTAGGAACTTGGGATTGCAAGATTCATGTACAGCACAACCCATCCTATGCACTATTAACACAAATGTATCACAATAAACACACTAATACACCATACTTGCCTCTGTCGTGATTCCAACGTGGGTGCTGTTATGGGGATGATGAACTGCAAAATTACACTGTGTATGCGAACTGCAACAGCAAGGACAACACAGGCATGTGAGTACAGGCAACGTGACACACATGAGGGAGACACACCACCAGGGCTACACGACACATACACACCTAGGCCATCTGACTCATTGCCTACACTGATGTTGCCAGGGAAGACGGTGCAATGCACAGACACCACACCCATTCCCAGTTGTAGTCAAGTAGCCCACAGGTGCAGTAAGCAAATGGCAGTCAAATGTGTGACCACAGACAACGCACATCACAAAGTGAAGCACAGGTTTATTACACAGTTGCAACATGCCGTAACCACTACAGATGCAAGGTAACCCCACCTGGTAGCGGGCACACAGTCAACAACTGTAGACGGAAGGAAGTCCATGGGTGTGGCGCACATCACCTGTAGGGACACAACAGCTACCAGCCTGGATGTGCAATCACGTCGTCGGTGGACACAGTTGACCAAACGAATCTGAAAGTACCCTGTGAAGGACAGAAATGACACACAGTCAAAAGCAATGGAGTACAGGACAGAACAGCAAAACTCATGCACAATACATGTTACAAGATACCCACCCAGAACCAAGTTAGCATGTCAACACTGTTGGGGAGTACAGCCCACCTGTCACCACACATCGCAACACACATCCAGTCAAGTAGCCCATGGACACACTCCAACAGCACCAGAGCACCACCCACACATCATGCCAACTCACATCATTGACATGACACCTCAGGATACTCACATTCAGCTAAAGAAGTTGGTGATGAGCTGTGTGCGGACATCACCATCACCATCATCATCATCATCATCGTCACTGGCATCGTGGTCCAGGCCAGGATCCTCCACAGGTGGCGGATGTTGGTCATTGTCATCCTGGATGAGAGGCAACTCCTTCCGCACTGCCAGGTTGTGGAGCATGCAGCAGACGATGATAATCTTGCACACTTTCGCAGGGGCATATGGGAGGGACCCTCCGGTCTTGTCCAGGCAGCGGAAGCGGCTCTTCAGGAGACCAAAGGTCCGCTCAATCACTCTCCTGGTCCGACCATGTGCCTCATTGTAGCGCATCTGGGCAGGTGTCACAGGGTTCCTGAGGGTGTCAGCAACCACGGCATGTTGGGGTATCCCGAGTCACCTACGGACAGACAAGTGCACATTAGCTGACTTGGAAAAGTGGGCGGAATACTACAGATCAGATCACACACAATGGCACAAAGTCAGTACACACCGACAAGCCAGGCACGCTGGTTCTGCATCTGTGCCATCATCCTGGGGATGCGACTACTCCTCATCACAAAGGCATCGTGTGCTGAACCAGGGAAACGGGCACACACGTGTGTGATGGTCATGTCTGCAAGACACACCACCAGTGCATTGACCGAGTGGTAGTGCTTGCGGTTCCTGTAGGCCTGCTCCTGGGCCTGTGGTGGTACCAAAGCCACATGTGTCCCATCAATGGAGCCAATTACATGCGGCATCCTCCCCAGGGCATAAAAGTCACTCTTCACGTCAGTGAGTCGTCGCAGTCTAGGGAAATAGATGTACCGGTTCAGGAAGAGCAACATTGCCGCCAAAACATCGCGGAGCACACGGCTGAACATGGTCTGTGACATCCCACCAGCAGTCGCCACAGTATGTTGGAAGGTACCAGTGGCAAAGAAGTGTAGGGCTGCCATCACCTTCACCTTGGGGGTCAGCGCTGTAGGATACGGCCGGCCAGGCTGCAAATGTGGGGACAACTGCACTGCCAAATCCTCAATCAGCTGCCTGGTGAAGCGGTACCGTCGGATGCTGTCCCGTTCCACCATCGTTGCCAGGTCTGGGAATGGCCGATGGACAGCAGGAGCCCTGCAGTGCAGAGGAGAAGTAAGCAAGATTGTCAGTCACCCCACATATGCGGCATTGAACACACTCAAGATCCCAACATACATCATTATGAGGCACAACTACATGAAGTGTGCAGTACCGGAAGGACATGTATGGTACATACATGGCCAACATCTGTCAACACGGTCCTACAGGTGGCATCAATTTGTCCCAGGTTGGCCCATTGGATATCATGATGCCGTGTCACAGTTCCCATCTCCTGCTGCCGTGTCACAATCACCCCCCACAGTGACATGTGAGGACAGATGTGCCCCAGGCACCACAGCTCAACGACAGGTACATTCCCAGGGACCCTGTAATGCCACATGGACACTGGCATCACATGGAGTATCATGTGTACACCACAGCAAAACAAACATGACCCCCACAGGTAGTGGCCCCACTTGCCACGGCAGGACAGACATGGACGTCTGTGACACACACGCACAACATCAGAGTCCATGCACACACAACGTGGATGTGGAGACTGTCTCCCATTGTGCACATGAAATCAGAGACATTGTAAACACTACATGCACAAAGACTGTGGAGGTCCATCACTATTGTGCCACTGGGACACCCTGGCTCAAACATACCGTCCCACATGGGACTCACGGGGTATGTGACATGACATACACAAACACCACTGTGAAATGTGACCATGGCACATGCACAGATATGAACAGTTGCACATCACAGTGGTCACGTACACGTAACACCCAGGATCCTGTCCCCATGAACACGTGCACAGCCTGGGGGTGGCTGCCCACAGGTGACACCCACAGGACAACATGTACACCAACATACACACAATAGGAAATGCAGCCTTACATGCCTTATGATAAGGTTTGGACAGGCTGTCGTGATGTAGGTGTGCCCCTCACTCCCTGGGAGCTATCTGTGGCTGGCATATGTCCATCTGAGACAGGCATGCTGACATATGCCAGTCACATGTACAGTGATGCGTTGTACTGCAATGGACCGATCGGTGCCTCCGGCCGGCCCATTGCTTTCAATGTGTGGGGTGCACGCGTTGTACCCCTGTGCGCGTTGAACTGCAATGGACCGATCGGTGCCTCCGGCCGGCCCATTGCTTTCAATGTGTGGGGTACGCGTTGTACCCCTGTGCGCGTTGAACTGCAATGGACCGATCGGTGCCTCCGGCCGGCCCATTGCTTTCAATGTGTGGGTGCACGCGTTGTACCCCTGTGCGCGTTGAACTGCAATGGACCGATCGGTGCCTCCGGCCGGCCCATTGCTTTCAATGTGTGCGGGTACGCGTTGTACCCCTGTGCGCGTTGAACTGCAATGGACCGATCGGTGCCTCCGGCCGGCCCATTGCTTTCAATGTGTGCGGGTACGCGTTGTACCCCTGTGCGCGTTGAACTGCAATGGACCGATCGGTGCCTCCGGCCGGCCCATTGCTTTCAATGTGTGCGGGTACGCGTTGTACCCCTGTGCGCGTTGAACTGCAATGGACCGATCGGTGCCTCCGGCCGGCCCATTGCTTTCAATGTGTGCGGGTACGCGTTGTACCCCTGTGCGCGTTGAACTGCAATGGACCGATCGGTGCCTCCGGCCGGCCCATTGCTTTCAATGTGTGCGGGTACGCGTTGTACCCCTGTGCGCGTTGAACTGCAATGGACCGATCGGTGCGCACCCATTGACAATGGGCTTGCCTGGCAACGGACGCGTTTTCGAATTTCGAACGAGTCGGTTGCTGGAAAATCAGTTGGTCACCCACAACAATGTTGCAAAATCATGTATGTCATGAAGTTGAAGATTTGAAGGATGCTGTGGGCGTGTTTTGGTGCTGCTATTCCATGGATTGGCCAGATTCAGAAGATGCAAACGACTTGGACCTATCACTTTGGACACAAGGGACAGTATCTGCCTCTCCAGCACATATATATTGCTGGCTGTTCCCCTGAGAGCCCACTTGCCTGCACTACATGCTCCAAGACGACATCTGCCACTGCACTGCTGCTGTCTCTGCCCCTCTGGACCCTGCAATGGCACGTACTGTGGAGAGAGCCCCAGCCTTCAGCCTTGAAGAGAACCAGGCCCTGCTGGACAGCCTACTTCCACAGTACAGCAAGCTGTATGGGACACCAGGGGAGCAGGTGAGTGTCCTGTGCACTGCCTTTCTGAATGTGCATTTTGTCTGACTAGCAAGGCTGAGAGTCTGCACGCCACTGGCTAGCAGGCTCACTGAGTAGTTGTCACCCCCCATAGTGTGTAGTGACTTGCACTGGACAGGTATGGTGCAGTGACAGTGCTTCTGAACAGGGTTTTACTCCCCATGCAATGATACCATGTAGTGACTTCTGGAAAACTGTCCATGGGCAGCCGTGCACTGCCTGTGTACACCATGTGCCCCTGTGATTGCGACATGTATATGCAACTGTGTCATGCACGGATATGTTGCATGTGTAGTAATGGCCTTATCACTTTGTCATCCTGACAGGCTTCTGCCCATCGGAAGCAGGAGATCTGGAAGGACATCGTCCGGGCTGTCCGGTCCGTGGGGGTCTACAAGCGCCGGATCCGCAACTGCCAAAAGAGGTGGCAGGACCTTCGGGGCTGGACCCGGAGGATTGCACGGGTCCAGCTGAAGCTGTCGCCTCCTCGCAGGAGGGGCGGAACACGGACCCTGACCCCCACATGCTCAGGATCCTGGCGGTGGTCTTTCCAGACCTGGATGGGCAGCTGAAGGCCAGAGAGCAGCAAGGAGGGGGTGAGTCAAAGACTGCACTGTGAACTCTGTCTAACATGCTATGTGCCCTCCTCGGGCCTGGTTAAACTGCCACAGTACAGCAGTCATGTTGTCCAGGAGCCATGTCCCTCTATTGTGCACTGCCCACTCCTCATCTGATACCCAGGTGTGGCCCTTACATGCAGGGAATTCTGTCACTTAGGACTGTGTCCTTGCAGTTTGCTTGACTCAAGGTGGGAGACAGCATCTGTTTCCCTGACTCTGTGGTGGGCATCATGGGTGGGTCCATTGCTTACACAATGCCTGTATTCTGACATGTATTCAGCGTGTTACTTTGATCTGTGGTCCAATTGCTGAGCTGATCCACCACATGTGGCTGGGGTATCTGGCACACACCCATGCTGCGGGTGGGAACAATGTTTGGGCCCCAGGAGTATGTATATGACGTGTGTCACACATACTTAGCCAGCTGCCTACAGTCCAGGGCTCATCCCTCATTCATGTGGGGCTGGACAGTCATGCCTACTCCAGGCCATACAATACACTCTGTACTCCCACTCCCGTGTATCAGCTGACACATTGTGCGCAGTGATTTGACCCCTCAGGTGTCTGCCTCTGTGTCAGTGTGCTGTGGATTAGTCGCCAGGACTGCTGTGGAGTTTCTTGGTAGGGGCTCAGCATGCCACTGGAGATGTGACCATAGGAGACGATACTTGTGTGTCACATAGGTGTCTGATCAGCTGCCCATGCAGACTGGGGCATGTGAATGTGAAGTTCAGGCAGCTGTTCCCCATTCACAGCAGAGTGTGAGGGGCTCAGGTTCAGAGGGTAGTGTCACAGGTCTCCCATATGTCCAATAGGTATGACCTGGACAGATGAGGGTTGAGAGGATGTGTTGTGGGGGGATGTACATGTGCACTTGTGCAGCTCCAGGACTTGCATTCCCCATGACCTACTATTGTGACACAGTGCAGAGTGTTGTTGTCTGGCTGCAAAGTCATACATCACTGAGACAGTGATGTATGACTTTGCAGTCATGCCTCCGCCATGGCATGTGTCTACTGATTGGTGAGCCTGCAGGGGAGTGACATGTGCTACATGCACACCATAGTGGCGCTGGCTATCAGGACATGGGTGCATCATGGTGTCTGTCGCTGGTATGCATCACATGCATTTCCTATTTGACTCTGGGCATCCCTTTCATCCGGAAACCTGTACTGACTCAGTGGCAAGAGCTGTGATGTGTGCATGTCCACATGCCACACCGTGTCCTCTGCACTGTCCAACTACTGTGTACTTGGTGCATGTGTCCACACTGGGGTGTTGCAATCCAACAGACACCAGACAGATGGGTGCAAGGCCATGTGGGATGTGAGTGCCATGCTTGGCATCAGACTGACAATTGGCTTCTCCTGTTCAGTTAGGGCACTTTTAGCAATGTACAACTAATGATGCCAGGGCTTGCTCTGTGATGTGCTGTGCTCACAGTGGTGTGTGCGTTTGTGCAGGTGACTGATGTCTGTCTGTTTCCCCATTGTTTGCAGATACATCCACGGCCACGGAAGGGGACAGCTCCACGGACCAGGAGGAGCCAGAGAGCCAGACTGGGTCAGCAGCCGAGGAGTGGTCGGAGGGACCCAGTGGCACGGAGGGCGAGGGGAGCCACACCGAGGAGTCCTCAGCAGCATCCACCTCAGCTGAGGACCAGAGCAACTTGGAGGATGACTCCCTTGTGGAGGCGGGTGTCAGCAGCCACCACACCCCAGCTAGTGTTGCTGTCCCCGCCACCACCAGCACCACCACCGCCCTCCCATCGGCTCCCATTCCCCAGGTCCGTGGAGGCTCCCATGTCCGGGAGCGTGTCTCCTTTGGGCCAGGCACCGCAGCCCCTGCCCCTGTGTCCCCTGCTGCCCTGAGTGAGGAGTCTGTGTACCTCCTTCGCCAGCTCCATGTAGGCCAGACAGCCATGCTGAGTGTCCTCCATGCGCACACCGCGCTGTTGACTCAGCTGGTGTCGTTCATGGAGGGCATCTCATCGGGCATGTCTGACCTACAGAGGGGCAATAGGTCCATGGACTCCTCCCTGACGGCAGCAGTGTCCCTCCTCAAACGGTCCCTCACCCCTCCTGCCTCTGCTCCATCCACACTCCCCAGCACCTTACCCATCCCAAGCACACACACACCGGCACAGGCACACACCAGCACACACACATCCAGCACACTGACACACACGCCAATGACAAAACGCACACGCACGCACATTCAGGGGACTGAAGCCAGACTCACAGGGGATGGGGCCCTGGAACACACACACGCATCCACATGCACTGCGCAGTCCTCAGTTCCCTCTCCCTCCAAAGCACCCTCCCTTGCCTCACCTGCAACCCCAAAGTCACAGCAGCTCTTCCTCTGTGACCTCGGCCTCTTCCCCACCGATGAAGCTGCTCCAGCATCCCGGGGGAAGAGGAAGCCCACCCACACGGAGCAGAGTGCCCCTCGCCCCCGGACACCCTCCCCCAGGCGCAGACGGACTGAGGCCCCCACCCGCAAGTCCCCCGGAGTCCTAAGAGCAAGACCCCGCCACCGCCCTGCAGCTCAGGCACAAGGTCTCCGTCCTCCATCCCTCAGGCCCCCACTGCACAGGTGCCCCCACCACACCCTGCCCCAGGTTCCCCCACCCACAGATATACCATCCCCAAGAGGATCAGGCCTTCTCCCCCTGCCACTTGCTCTCCCAGCACCACACCCCCGCTGCGCTTGTCTGTGCCACTGATGTGGTGAGGGTGTCCTCCCCCTCTGTCCAACCCACCTTGCCTGTTCCCCATTCTCCTCCCCTGGAGGTAGGCACTGCAGTGGAGTCCACTACCGCCCTGTCTGACTTGGGCACTGCAGTGGCGGACCTGTCCACTCCATCTGCAGGGTCCACTGCAGTTGTGCCGGCACCCACGACATCTGAGTCATGCCCCCAGTTGTGCCGGCACACACCATGTCAGACACCTCCACTGCAGTTGTCAGTGGCTCTCCAGCACCCACCACCCCTTCCCTGACTCCCCCTGGTGAGCCCTGATCCTGTCCCTGCGGTGCCTGGCCTGCCCCCCGGTTGCCCCTCCTAGTGGATTGTCCCTGGTTTTGTGCAGGCATGCGTAGGGTGACATCTGCCAGTGTCACCCTGTTTGAACTTTGACAATGGACTGGCCATTGGCCTTTGCTCTTTTTTTCTGGACGTCGTTTTCATTCAACACATATGCTGAATAAAGCAACTTTCTTTTCTCTAGTGCTCATGCTTCAGATGTACATGTTGTTGGTGCTGCTAACCATGCCCTTGCTGCAGTGATGGTGATATCTGGTCTCATGATTATGAAGTGTTACTGTGCAGGAACCCATGTGGTCCAGGGGGAATGTGTCCTATCATGTGGTGTATCCATGTCATCCATAGCAGCATCTGAGGGTGTCATGTGTTCAGTATTTGGCAATGGGATTTCCTACTTACATTAGCAATTTCATATCTGTGGCTTCCACCCCTGCACATCTGTTGTGCCTGCCATTGTTGGATTTGTCTACTTCCCTGACCGTGTTGCCATCTCCACTGGACATGCAGGTTTGGGCATCAATGGGGAAGGACTCATCCGTGTAGTCAGTGCAACATTGCTATACAAGTGTGTTGGATCTGTGCTGATGATTCCGTTGGCACATCCATGACCAGGCTGATGTGACGGGAGCCCTCATTTGGTGCTAATTGTTGATTGTGTGACCAAGTGCTCAGCTGACATGATGGGGCCCTACTGAGGCAACATATGGCACAGCTTTCCTCACACAGGAGTGGAGTCCCCTCATGGCAGTGTGTACACGTGTGACATTGCCTGCGCCCAAGGTGTGTGTTGTATGTGCATGTCTGTGTGTTCACTTCCATTTATCTGCGCATGCTGTGATCCCTAGTGTTGTACCTGTTTGTGATGCTTGCTGACTTGAGCTATGTTCCCCCAAAGTCTTCTCCCTGTGTTCTCTGTGATGTGGGTGCATGGCACATTACTGGTCATCAGGGTGTCACCCATAGGTGTGTTTGCTGTCAGGGCTGAGTTTGTGTGCAGACGCAGATGGGTCACAGTCAGGTTTCCCCTTGGCACTTGTTGTTTGCCCCTGTCATGTGATTTTCAGTTCGTGTTATCTTTAAGTTATTGTGACACGTTGTGTGTGTGACTGCTGGCACTCCTCAGGGTCCGGGCTGTGATGTTGGTTGTTGTCTATGTGTGTTCTTTGTGGGTGACCTTGGCTTCTTCATTGGTGTGTGACTGTGGCTGGGATCCCATTGGTTGGTGTGGTATCGCCGTCATGTCCATGTACAGCGTAGTGTGCAGTGTGTCAGACATTCAGGAGTCTTGTTGAGTGGCCATGTGTGATGTGTTTCTGCACCTTGGTTCCCACCCACCACCCTGGAATAGTCATGGGTGCATGTGCAATGTCACCAGTGCATGTGTACTTCACTGCTGCACATTGTTGGAGGTCGAGGGGTGTGGTCTTGAGTGTGTGCAGATGGGAGTTGTTGCCCAGCTAGACCCCTGCCTCCATGTTGGCCTTGGCTTACTGGCCATGCTGATTGATTTGTGCTTGTGTCGGTGTGATGGTAGTTTGTTGCTCAGGACACATGACTGTGGTTCACAGTGTGAACCACATTCAGCTTTGTCATCAGAGTGGGATTTTTATGCAGCCAAGGGTCACCACATTGTGGGGGCCCTGGGGGTGGTGCTGTGGTGTGTCTGTGTCTTGCTGTGTCAGTTGTTGTTCCTACGTGCCTGTGTGACATGTGTGTTTTGTGCTCCCTCTCATCTGACAATGCCTGCTTGCCCACATAGGGGATTTGGATCCATGAGTTACCTTAGTGTGGCAGTGTATGCACATCTGTATGATTGGTATTCAGCTCTCCTCATGTGTTGTGTGGTTACCTGGGGACACTGGCACCCCCCCTCACCTGCTGTGTATGATGACAGTGTTGGTCTGCCTGTTTGTGTTTGTGCATCTGCACCACTGCATTGGCATATCTTGGGTGTGCCATTGGCTGTATGTTGTTTGGTGTGTTTCCCCTGCTGTCCCTGGGACTCCTAGGTCATCGGTCAGCACAGTGATCATGGTTTGTGTGTCCCATTGCTGCCATGGTATGGTATCTGTTCACCTCACATCTGCTGTCTCCACAGGATATCTGCATTTGTGTGCCCATTGGTGCAAATATGTGGTTCTGCATTCTGATGGTCACTTCTGTCATTGTGTCATTGATGAATGTTGACGGTGTCAGCCCCCATGGGTGTTGTTTGTCTGCACATGGCCAAAGGAATGTCTCATTTGCACTGCAGTATTTGGCTCACCCAATTTATGTTGCAATGGGACACATACACTACTTTGCCACAGATGAGTTTTTGGTTCTGTGACCAGGAATGATCCATGCAGTTTGGCAGTTGCAGCTCTTTCTTTGTCAACACTTACCTTTTGGTCACTGTGATGATGGGGGTGTAGACCCCATTGCCACAATGGTCAAAATGTGCTTCAGCTATGGACCCCACACTTCCCTTTTGGTCACTGTGATGATGGGGGTTTAGACCCCATTGCCACAATGGTCAAAATGTGCTTCAGCTATGGACCCCACACTTCCCTTTTGGTCACTGTGATGATAGGGGTTTAGACCCCATTGCCACAATGGTCAAAATGTGCTTCAGCTATGGACCCCACACTTCCCTTTTGGTCACTGTGATGATGGGGGTTTGGACCCCATTGCCACAATGGTCATGGGCTGCTTGCATTGTGGGTGCCACACACATATATGTGTGGCACATGTGCTAGGGGGTCACATTGTATGTTCAAAGTCATGTTCGGTGTTGTAGGCATTTGACACAGCCTACACACGCTTGTCATGGTGGTGGGGGGATGTCTTTATCTTGCATTCCCTAGGTTGTGGTGTGCTGGTTGTGTCATGCATTGTCCATCCTATGAGTGGGGGTGGTAGTAGTGGTAGGCATCCTGCCCCCCTGGGTGAGGGTGGTAGTGGTGGTAGGCATCCAGCCCCCTGGGTGAGGGTGCTAGTAGTGGTAGGCATCCAGCCCCCCTGGCTAAGGGTGGTAGTAGTGGTAGGCATCCAGCCCCCCTGGCTAAGGGTGGTAGTAGTGGTAGGCATCCAGCCCCCTGTCTAAGGGTGGTAGTAGTGGTAGGCATCCTGCCCCCCTGGGTGAGGGTGGTAGTAGTGGTAGGCATCCAGCCCCCCTGGGTGAGGGTGGTAGTAGTGGTAGGCATCCAGCCCCCCTGGGTGAGGGTGGTAGTAGTGGTAGGCATCCTGCCCCCCTGGGTGAGGGTGGTAGTGGTGGTAGGCATCCAGCCCCCTGGGTGAGGGTGGTAGTAGTGGTAGGCATCCAGCCCCCTGGGTGAGGGTGGTAGTAGTGGTAGGCATCCTGCCCCCCTGGCTAAGGGTGGTAGTAGTGGTAGGCATCCAGCCCCCTGGCTAAGGATGGTAGTAGTGGTAGGCATCCAGCCCCCCTGGGTGAGGGTGGTAGTGGTGGTAGGCATCCAGCCCCCCTGGGTGAGGGTGGTAGTAGTGGTAGGCATCCAGCCCCCCTGGCTAAGGGTGGTAGTAGTGGTAGGCATCCAGCCCCCTGGCTAAGGGTGGTAGTAGTGGTAGGCATCCTGCCCCCCTGGGTGAGGGTGGTAGTGGTGGTAGGCATCCAGCCCCCTGGGTGAGGGTGGTAGTAGTGGTAGGCATCCAGCCCCCTGGCTAAGGGTGGTAGTAGTGGTAGGCATCCAGCCCCCCTGGCTAAGGGTGGTAGTAGTGGTAGGCATCCAGCCCCCTGGGTGAGGGTGGTAGTAGTGGTAGGCATCCAGCCCCCCTGGGTGAGGGTGGTAGTAGTGGTAGGCATCCTGCCCCCCTGGGTGAGGGTGGTAGTGGTGGTAGGCATCCAGCCCCCTGGGTGAGGGTGCTAGTAGTGGTAGGCATCCAGCCCCCTGGCTAAGGGTGGTAGTAGTGGTAGGCATCCAGCCCCCTGGGTGAGGGTGGTAGTAGTGGTAGGCATCCAGCCCCCTGGGTGAGGGTGGTAGTAGTGGTAGGCATCCTGCCCCCCTGGCTAAGGGTGGTAGTAGTGGTAGGCATCCAGCCCCCCTGGCTAAGGGTGGTAGTAGTGGTAGGCATCCTGCCCCCCTGGGTGAGGGTGGTAGTGGTGGTAGGCATCCAGCCCCCCTGGGTGAGGGTGGTAGTAGTGGTAGGCATCCAGCCCCCCTGGGTGAGGGTGGTAGTGGTGGTAGGCATCCAGCCCCCCTGGGTGAGGGTGGTAGTAGTGGTAGGCATCCAGCCCCCTGGGTGAGGGTGGTAGTAGTGGTAGGCATCCAGCCCCCTGGGTGAGGGTGGTAGTAGTGGTAGGCATCCTGCCCCCCTGGGTGAGGGTGGTAGTGGTGGTAGGCATCCAGCCCCCTGGGTGAGGGTGCTAGTAGTGGTAGGCATCCAGCCCCCCTGGCTAAGGGTGGTAGTAGTGGTAGGCATCCAGCCCCCCTGGGTGAGGGTGGTAGTAGTGGTAGGCATCCAGCCCACCCTGGCTAAGGGTGGTAGTAGTGGTAGGCATCCAGCCCCCCCTGGCTAAGGGTGGTAGTAGTGGTAGGCATCCTGCCCCCCTGGGTGAGGGTGGTAGTAGTGGTAGGCATCCAGCCCCCCCCTGGGTGAGGGTGGTAGTAGTGGTAGGCATCCTGCCCCCCTGGGTGAGGGTGGTAGGCATCCAGCCCCCCCTGGGTGAGGGTGCTGGTAGTGGCAGGCATCCAGCCCCCCCTGGCTAAGGGTGGTAGTAGTGGTAGGCATCCAGCCCCCCCCTGGCTAAGGGTGGTAGTAGTGGTAGGCATCCTGCTCCCCCTGGGTGAGGGTGGTAGTGGTGGTAGGCATCCAGCCCCCCTGGGTGAGGGTGGTAGTAGTGGTAGGCATCCAGCCCCCCTGGCTAAGGGTGGTAGTAGTGGTAGGCATCCAGCCCCCCTGGCTAAGGGTGGTAGTGGTGGTAGGCATCCAGCCCCCTGGGTGAGGGTGGTAGTAGTGGTAGGCATCCAGCCCACCCTGGCTAAGGGTGGTAGTAGTGGTAGGCATCCAGCCCCCCTGGCTAAGGGTGGTAGTAGTGGTAGGCATCCAGCCCCCCCTGGGTGAGGGTGGTAGTAGTGGTAGGCATCCAGCCCACCCTGGCTAAGGGTGGTAGTAGTGGTAGGCATCCAGCCCCCTGGCTAAGGGTGGTAGTAGTGGTAGGCATCCTGCCCCCTGGGTGAGGGTGGTAGTGGTGGTAGGCATCCAGCCCCCTGGGTGAGGGTGGTAGTAGTGGTAGGCATCCAGCCCCCCTGGGTGAGGGTGGTAGTAGTGGTAGGCATCCAGCCCCCTGGCTAAGGGTGGTAGTAGTGGTAGGCATCCTGCCCCCCTGGGTGAGGGTGGTAGTGGTGGTAGGCATCCAGCCCCCCTGGGTGAGGGTGCTAGTAGTGGTAGGCATCCAGCCCCCTGGCTAAGGGTGGTAGTAGTGGTAGGCATCCAGCCCCCCTGGGTGAGGGTGGTAGTAGTGGTAGGCATCCAGCCCCCCTGGGTGAGGGTGGTAGTAGTGGTAGGCATCCTGCCCCCCTGGCTAAGGGTGGTAGTAGTGGTAGGCATCCTGCCCCCTGGGTGAGGGTGGTAGTGGTGGTAGGCATCCAGCCCCCCTGGGTGAGGGTGGTAGTAGTGGTAGGCATCCAGCCCCCCTGGGTGAGGGTGGTAGTAGTGGTAGGCATCCAGCCCCCTGGGTGAGGGTGGTAGTAGTGGTAGGCATCCTGCCCCCCTGGGTGAGGGTGGTAGTGGTGGTAGGCATCCAGCCCCCTGGGTGAGGGTGCTAGTAGTGGTAGGCATCCAGCCCCCTGGCTAAGGGTGGTAGTAGTGGTAGGCATCCAGCCCCCCTGGGTGAGGGTGGTAGTAGTGGTAGGCATCCAGCCCCCCTGGGTGAGGGTGGTAGTAGTGGTAGGCATCCTGCCCCCCTGGCTAAGGGTGGTAGTAGTGGTAGGCATCCAGCCCCCCTGGCTAAGGGTGGTAGTAGTGGTAGGCATCCTGCCCCCCTGGGTGAGGGTGGTAGTGGTGGTAGGCATCCAGCCCCCCTGGGTGAGGGTGGTAGTAGTGGTAGGCATCCAGCCCCCCTGGCTAAGGGTGGTAGTAGTGGTAGGCATCCAGCCCCCTGGGTGAGGGTGGTAGTAGTGGTAGGCATCCAGCCCCCTGGGTGAGGGTGGTAGTAGTGGTAGGCATCCAGCCCCCCTGGCTAAGGGTGGTAGTAGTGGTAGGCATCCAGCCCCCCTGGCTAAGGGTGGTAGTAGTGGTAGGCATCCAGCCCCCTGGCTAAGGGTGGTAGTAGTGGTAGGCATCCTGCCCCCTGGGTGAGGGTGGTAGTGGTGGTAGGCATCCAGCCCCCCTGGGTGAGGGTGGTAGTAGTGGTAGGCATCCTGCCCCCCTGGCTAAGGGTGGTAGTAGTGGTAGGCATCCAGCCCCCCTGGCTAAGGGTGGTAGTGGTGGTAGGCATCCAGCCCCCTGGGTGAGGGTGGTAGTAGTGGTAGGCATCCAGCCCACCCTGGCTAAGGGTGGTAGTAGTGGTAGGCATCCAGCCCCCCTGGCTAAGGGTGGTAGTAGTGGTGGGCATCCAGCCCCCCTGGGTGAGGGTGGTAGTAGTGGTAGGCATCCAGCCCACCTGGCTAAGGGTGGTAGTAGTGGTAGAGCATCCAGCCCCCCTGGCTAAGGGTGGTAGTAGTGGTAGGCATCCTGCCCCCCTGGGTGAGGGTGGTAGTGGTGGTAGGCATCCAGCCCCCTGGGTGAGGGTGGTAGTAGTGGTAGGCATCCAGCCCCCTGGGTGAGGGTGGTAGTAGTGGTAGGCATCCAGCCCCCTGGCTAAGGGTGGTAGTAGTGGTAGGCATCCTGCCCCCTGGGTGAGGGTGGTAGTGGTGGTAGGCATCCAGCCCCCCTGGGTGAGGGTGCTAGTAGTGGTAGGCATCCAGCCCCCCTGGCTAAGGGTGGTAGTAGTGGTAGGCATCCAGCCCCCCTGGGTGAGGGTGGTAGTAGTGGTAGGCATCCAGCCCCCCTGGGTGAGGGTGGTAGTAGTGGTGAGCATCCTGCCCCCCTGGCTGAGGGTGGTAGTAGTGGTAGGCATCCTGCCCCCTGGGTGAGGGTGGTAGTGGTGGTAGGCATCCAGCCCCCCTGGGTGGGGGTGGTAGTAGTGGTAGGCATCCAGCCCCCCTGGGTGAGGGTGGTAGTAGTGGTAGGCATCCAGCCCCCTGGGTGAGGGTGGTAGTAGTGGTAGGCATCCTGCCCCCCTGGGTGAGGGTGGTAGTGGTGGTAGGCATCCAGCCCCCCTGGGTGAGGGTGCTAGTAGTGGTAGGCATCCAGCCCCCCTGGCTAAGGGTGGTAGTAGTGGTAGGCATCCAGCCCCCCTGGGTGAGGGTGGTAGTAGTGGTAGGCATCCAGCCCCCTGGGTGAGGGTGGTAGTAGTGGTAGGCATCCTGCCCCCTGGCTAAGGGTGGTAGTAGTGGGAGGCATCCAGCCCCCTGGCTAAGGGTGGTAGTAGTGGTAGGCATCCTGCCCCCCTGGGTGAGGGTGGTAGTGGTGGTAGGCATCCAGCCCCCTGGGTGAGGGTGGTAGTAGTGGTAGGCATCCAGCCCCCCTGGCTAAGGGTGGTAGTAGTGGTAGGCATCCAGCCCCCCTGGGTGAGGGTGGTAGTAGTGGTAGGCATCCAGCCCCCCTGGGTGAGGGTGGTAGTAGTGGTAGGCATCCTGCCCCCTGGGTGAGGGTGGTAGTGGTGGTAGGCATCCAGCCCCCTGGGTGAGGGTGCTAGTAGTGGTAGGCATCCAGCCCCCCTGGCTAAGGGTGGTAGTAGTGGTAGGCATCCAGCCCCCCTGGGTGAGGGTGGTAGTAGTGGTAGGCATCCAGCCCACCCTGGCTAAGGGTGGTAGTAGTGGTAGGCATCCAGCCCCCCTGGCTAAGGGTGGTAGTAGTGGTAGGCATCCTGCCCCCCTGGGTGAGGGTGGTAGTAGTGGTAGGCATCCAGCCCCCTGGGTGAGGGTGGTAGTGGTGGTAGGCATCCAGCCCCCCTGGGTGAGGGTGCTAGTAGTGGTAGGCATCCAGCCCCCCTGGCTAAGGGTGGTAGTAGTGGTAGGCATCCAGCCCCCTGGCTAAGGGTGGTAGTATTGGTAGGCATCCAGCCCCCTGGCTAAGGGTGGTAGTAGTGGTAGGCATCCTGCCCCCCTGGGTGAGGGTGGTAGTGGTGGTAGGCATCCAGCCCCCCTGGGTGAGGGTGGTAGTAGTGGTAGGCATCCAGCCCCCTGGCTAAGGGTGGTAGTAGTGGTAGGCATCCAGCCCCCTGGCTAAGGGTGGTAGTGGTGGTAGGCATCCAGCCCCCTGGGTGAGGGTGGTAGTAGTGGTAGGCATCCAGCCCACCCTGGCTAAGGGTGGTAGTAGTGGTAGGCATCCAGCCCCCTGGCTAAGGGTGGTAGTAGTGGTAGGCATCCAGCCCCCCTGGGTGAGGGTGGTAGTAGTGGTAGGCATCCAGCCCACCCTGGCTAAGGGTGGTAGTAGTGGTAGGCATCCAGCCCCCCTGGCTAAGGGTGGTAGTAGTGGTAGGCATCCTGCCCCCCTGGGTGAGGGTGGTAGTGGTGGTAGGCATCCAGCCCCCTGGGTGAGGGTGGTAGTAGTGGTAGGCATCCAGCCCCCCTGGGTGAGGGTGGTAGTAGTGGTAGGCATCCAGCCCCCTGGCTAAGGGTGGTAGTAGTGGTAGGCATCCAGCCCCCCTGGCTAAGGGTGGTAGTAGTGGTAGGCATCCAGCCCCCCTGGCTAAGGGTGGTAGTAGTGGTAGGCATCCAGCCCCCCTGGGTAGGGGTGGTCGTGCGCATTCAGGCCCCTGTGTGCATATGTGGCATTGGTGATGGGCATCCCGCCCCTATGGTGCTGCTGTTGCTGGTGTAAGTATATTCAGCATCCCCGTGTGTGTGTGTGATGTGTCGTGTACGTGTTGTATGTGTTTTGTGGTTGGTGTCTGGCTTACCTTCTGCGCCGTACGCGTCCGTGCCTGTTCCGGTAGTAAATGTAGAATATTGGTATGATCGGGACGAAGGGATTCATGGTTGGTTCGTGTCGTTCGTCCTTCTCGTTGCTTGGCGTCGTCCTCGTCGCTTCGCCCTCGTCGCTTCGCGTCGTCCTCGTCGGTGCCGTGTTCGTCTCGGAGCCGTGGATCGTGTTGTGGCGCGAATCCGAGCTTATGTGCGCCTCTCCCGGATGCTTTGACGTGCCATGCGTAGCGACGGGTTCGGAGCGTACGGAAAGCGCATCGTACTTGTCCGGCCGGACGGGGCTGCATTTTTCCTTCCGTGCGACTCGATTCGGCGTTTCCGGATTCGCCTCGGTCGGAGAACAGGACCTGGTTTGGGTGAGTACGGCTCGGCCGGATTTTTTGCTGTTGTGTGCATCGTACTTGCTCGTTCGGTGTACTGTACGGATCGGTCGGGAAACAGGCTTTCGCATGGCTTTTTTCCCGACCGAATGGTATTGGGTGCGCCTCCGACCGAGATCGGAATCGGCCCCTTTGTTGTAGAAATGGCAAAAGACTTTGTCCCTTTCTTTCTCGGCATGGATGGCACTGTGCTAATCCTATGCTTAAAGATTTTGATAGAAAAGCAGACATTTGAGGTGAGCAGATCTAGAGTGTCTCTGGTGTTGAGGGTGCTCTATACAGGAGCTGCTTTCCACCTAAACTTGAGAACTACCCAGAGTTCCCTGCTTCTATTTTGCATAATTTATTCGTCACTCAATGCCTGAAAGGGTATTCTTTTGACTTATACTGGGTGCTCCCTTGTGTCTGGACAAAGCTCTACCTCTCTGAAGAGCTCTAAGTTGAGCTAACACTGTGTCAGGGGTTGCTTTTACTCATTTCAGGTTGGCTTGGTTGGTATTTTACCAATTCAAAGCTGTAATACTATGCCTGGAGTGATAAATGGCCTTTGTCATTTTCTGAAACTGAAAGGTATGCTGTAAGATTTTTGTTCAAGAATGAACAAGAGGAGGGAGTGAAGCAGGGTCTGGTTTTTACCATATAGTGCCCCGGGCCCATCCTGCCCCACACCTGAAGCATGAGACCCTCCTATAGGCCCCACCAGCCAGAAGGTAGGAATCTGTTAAGTTGACCATACTGTCTCAATGGTTCTTTTAACTTAGTAGGCCCAGGGCCTCTCAAAAAGCATTGCAAGATATTTCTTCTGCGATACACACGAAGCTTCAGCTCTGTCCCTTCTGATAAGCAACAGCCCAAAGCCCCCACTCCTTCGCTGTCCTCGACTTCTCACAACCACAGTACCACAAGAACACGGAACATCTCAAGCTAAGAGGAACTCAGTGGGGTACGGTGTGGTGGGGGCCACTTGTCACCTTTCAATCTTTCATATTATTGTATTTTTTTCTAGCTTTAATGTAACTAAGACATGCAGCATGACGTGAGAATATGACCTATAACTTTTGTATTCTTCTTCTTTTTTTAAATGTTTCCGAGAAGTGATGCAAATCCTGTTCGATAAATGTTCAATTTCATTATGATTTACGGTCAAACATCAAGTGACCTTTTGGTAAACTTTTGTAATGTAGGTGTCACTTCTGTGTTCCTAATATTTCCGAGAGGTGGCCAAAGGTCTGCGGTCAATAGTTCCTCATTAAAAGAGTATAAATAATCTGCTCCTCAGTCCATTCGTCGAACTACCTCGCACAAATGACCCCTTGGGTCATGACGCATGTGTAGTTTCCATCAGCCATCTTCTCTAGCGTCTTTGGCTGAGGCTATAATGCTTATTGTATTTTCAAAATGTTTTCTTCTCTCTCTCCTCTGCATTACCATTGATTTAGAAATATATTTGCATTGCATGAGTTTGTTCTCTACTTAAAAAGTGTTTTTGATGCCAAGTCATTGCTGAGACTGCATAACCATTGATCAAAGTGTGTCTTTACACTTCTTGTTGAAGTGGTTTCATTGTAATAAAGTACAGACAAACTCTTGATTCAGTTCCTGCCTCACACACGTGTATTTCCTCATTTTAGACTGGGCACCCCGGTTCAAAATAAGGTGCCCCAAAAACCCTCCCTCCAACATCTTGGTGCCGTGACTTGGATCCTGCACAGCTCCAGCCGGCAGGGAAACACTGTGACCACGGAAGAAGATTGCCCTCCGGTGCCTTTTCCTGACCAAGCAGACACAACGCAACGGGTAAGTCACTTTGCCTTCTCCCGATGCGTTGCTTGCCTGAGGTTGTCGGTTAAGCACTTGTGGGCACATCTGTCCAAAGTTACAATTTCCTGCTTAAACTGGTGTCTTGCCACGATAAAAGAACCGTCCCTTGTTACACGTGTGCACAGGCGCTGAGCCTAGAGTTAGCTTGAAGCATTTGTAACAGTTGAGAATTGTGACTTTTTATTTTTTATGCATAAGTTTTCATTTTGCCTCCCTGAACTGAGAGAGGGCACCTGTTTGTTTAACATAGATGGGTAAGGGAAAAATAGCGTCTTGCGATTTCCAGCTTTTAAAAGGTTCTGGTGGGACCAGAACGCCAAACTAAGAATAACTGTCGGTACATGGCTTGTGAGTGGCACGAGAGATTAGTGTAGTACATGTCGAGACTTCTTCAATTCTTTTTAGGGTAGCACATGTCGACACTTTCTCAGTCCCTTTTTTTTCACCAGTGTAGCACACGTCGAGACATTTTACAGTTTTTTAGGGTAGCACATTTTAAGTCATCTCCGGCCTTTGCAAGCTAACCGACAGTATAGTTATTTTTCAAGTTTGTGAAAACACAGTGTTGTTTTAAAGTGAAACTTTCTCTGTCTGCGTAGCTAACAGAAAAGAGGAAGTCTCTATCTCGCAGCCAAGCTTCCTGCAGTAGTTTCCTGTTCTGCCCGGGGCGAACAGAGAAGAATAGAATAAGGCTTTCACTTGTTGCAAACATTTTATTTTTAACTTTAAACAAATACGTTTTTCCTGTCTCTAAGTGGCCAAAGGCACGCAAATACAATTCGAGGTCCCAACTCAGAAACTTAGTATTACTGCTTACAGGTGGTCCGGCGAGTCTGGTTACCCTACGGAGCCTACTTGGCAGGTGAACTTGGGTTACGGAAGCGGCTGAACTAGGTTCAGTGCGGTTTGTAAACAAAGGAGCCTGGATCCGAGAGAACCTGTTTTGCAAAACATTTTTGTGCCTGATTTCAGTGGAATAAATGAACGGAATACTCAGTTATACGACCAATAAAACACCGGAGAAAATATATGTACATATTTCCTTAGTAGCTCCAGGTTTAGAGATACCTGCGATTTTATCCTCCTCCTGGCCAAGAAATCCATTACAGAGTAAGATTGCTATTACTTGCTTAGGCAGCCAACTCCAATTCCCTGACTTTTCTCCAGATGGTGTATACACAGGCCCAGACAAACAGGAACTTAAAAGGGCAATTTATCATATAGTTCAGGAAGTAGTAGGAGACGAACTAGTGAGAGACATTCACTCCACATTTTTAAGCACTCTAACATAGATCATTGATACGTTTTTTCCTTTTTTTCTGTCTTTTTTAGGCTAAAAAGCACGCAATTTTATCTCTTTGATTACTGTAAAAACACATTTATTCTATATATATAATTTGGTGTGTACTTCCATGAATTCATGATTCTTGTTTGGTGTTTATATTTTCTGTTAGCATTATCGAGTGTCATAATAATATTGTTGTGGCTGTTGTGCTTAACACTGGTGTCTAATGCATCAGTTCAGAGGAATGTTTTTCTAGCGAGACAAAATAACTAGGTGTATGAATGTAACTGTCACATGCATATTGATTATCTTTCATCCTCTGGTAAATATCTGTGTTGCATGAGCACATTTGTCATCCCCTGCCCTTGCTTCAAGTTTCTGGCCTTACACCAACCCCGCCACTAGGGGTGTAAGACCTGCTAGTTACTGTTGCTGGTTTCCTGCATCAATTTCATCAATCCCATCAATAGCGATGCAGGACCTGCTAGGTAGAAATAAGTGAACATTTTTTGCCGCAAAGACAACAGAAACTTTCACATTTAAATAAACATGGTAAAGGATACACTCAAAAATAAGTAGCCCCACCTAATTTCAAATACCAGTAATTTGATTTGAAAGGCTCTGATCTCTATAAATGGAAGTGGAAGAGTCACAATAAGTAATTCATATAGAACAACAGTCCCCTGGGTTACAGATAAACGGAGTCCTGCAATTGACTGTACCACAACATGTAGTGGCGCAGTGCCACATTTAATATTACATTTAGTTTCCAAATAGCAGCCGGCACAACACTTAAATTATGACTTTTGTGAACTATTTTCAATAGGCTCCACTATTTAACTCATTACAACCTGAATAACGTACATTCAGTTCCTTGACCGTCACACCCCGCACGCTTCTCACCTCACCTTTCTAGCGTGCATGGCCCCATAGTAATGGAACTACCACTTGAATATTCAGTCAAGTGGCAGAAAGAGGGGGAGGAAGGATTTCGCAGGCATTTGTGGCCACGACACACGGCCACCTTTTTACGTTTCTGGTCACTATTACGCCCTAGGCTTGGCCCCACATTCATAACATTCATATAATAGACCAGCCATTGATTCCCTTTAAATACCAGATGACCTTCTCCTTCCATCCCCTCCCCCAATGAACAATGACATAATAAATTAAGGTCAAACACTGCAATGTCTTACTGGCCCCGCTGCCAGGTCAAATAGACGCACCATTAACATTGAAGATTAAACAAGCACAAAATACTGCAGCACCAAGCAACTAAGCACCAAATAATTTACTCCTACCTGCGTCCAATTCAACAACAGCCCAAGCAGTAAGTAGTGCCGCCCCTCCAGGCACAAGCAGTAGCCCGAACCCAAGCACCGATAAAGGAGGTACTGCCACAGAGCACACACAGTTGGAGTTAGCTATTACAACAGAGATCTCATGAACAAGGAAGTTAGTGACACTGGACTAAGAGTAACGTAAATATCGGAGCTGATGGTGATCATTTGACAGAAGAAAGGAATTAGCTAAATAAGTCTGTTCTTCTCTCCCGATTTCATGTGCACAGAACTAGGGAGAGAAGAGGGGGGACAAATTGATGGAATGGAATGCACACTAACTACACAAAATTTTAGTCTTGGATAGCATATAACATTTCCTGGCTGGAGATTCAATGACACCTATCACCTATAAACAACAATATGCTTCAAAATGTAGGTCCAATACATTATTCTAGGCCCTTAGGAGCAAAAGACTAGAAAATACGGCGTATTACACAACATGCATGACACATAATGAACGTGAGTTGGGTTTGTGGGAGCCTGTGTTTGACTTCATGGTCACAGGTTCAAATGCTACTAGGTCTACTGAGCATTCCATCCTTCTGAAGTGGATAGATGCGGGGTCTGTTCAGCCCTTCATCATTCATAGGTGGATAAAATGAGTACCATTGAGTTGGGGAACAATAAAGATCTGCTATTAAGCGCCAGAATACCATTCTGAGCGAACATGCGCTTTCCAATAAAGACATGTTCTGTTAAAATAGGCTCTACTAGCATAACGTATAATTAAATACAACACATGTTTTTAGATGAGACGTGGTGTTGAAGGGTTAATAGAATTTTTCTTGGGCTGCCTTTAGAAGTAACGCTCCTGGCTGGGCACAGATTCTGGGCGTTGAGCCAGGCCAGAAAGAAACAATGCAATAGTTTCCTGTGGGTACGAACGAACAGGAAATTAAAAAAATATAAATATATTTGTATACAGTTAACAGAACACAAAGAGCTGTGTGAATGGATTAACAGTTTTGAAAAAATATATAGTTTTCATATATATATTTTTTCCTGTCCCGTACTACAGATTATGTCAAGTGCGTTGAGAATTTTTTTTTTTTTTTGTTTCAAATAATAGTTTTAAAGAATGAATTGGGAGAGACTGACTGCCTTCCCCACCGTGGCAGACATGTCTATATTGAACTTGGGGTGAAGTTATAAAAACAGGAACAAGAGAAATAAAATGCCAAGGATCACACAATTTGGTACAGGGAGAAGCCGAGATTAAATACAGGGTTTCAGGTTTCACGTTATGCAGTTTAGTGACTGGGTATGTATATATATATATATATTATCTACTGGCGGTCGCCAGTAGATAGTTATAGTTAGGACCACGTTTCCATAGGAAAAGCATTTTTTGATGTGC